>VDFB02210945.1:0-10988 GCA_007258455.2 Sequoia sempervirens
GGACCCCTTTTCTTTTGAAGGGTTCTCGAGGGACCCCTTTCAAATCCTTCCATTTTTTTGGCAGTCTGTGTGACTATCCACTTAACTGCCTACATGGTCACTTTGTTTTTGGAAATTCTTTATCTCAAGGTAAATATGGCACTTTACAGGTGTGCCTGTAAAGCCTCTTTCCAATTCAACTCTGTAGAGTCCCCTCCTTTGGGTTTCCTTCATGAAAGATATCATGGGGGATGCCTCCTTGCGGGTCTACAGGCCTATAAGGAACTTTCATCTAGGTTTCCTTCATGTGAGAGATCTTGGTGGATACATTCTTACAGGTCTACAGGCTATGAGGCACATACTTCTTGTGGCTTCCTTCATGTGAGAGATCTTGGGGGCTTCCTCCTTGCAGGTCTAGGGGCCTGTAAGAGGTTTTCATCTTGCGGGATTTTTCCATCATTAGTCTAAGGGCCTTTGGTGTGCTTTTTTCAACTTCATAGTTATGTGGAGCTATGTATTCCTTTTGGTCGAACCTCCTCAGGAAAGAGTACCTATGGAGCTATCTCTATTGTAATTTTCATTCCTTCCTAGCTTCTCCCTCTTAGATTCTTTTCTCTCTTCTCTTCTCTTTTGTATATATCAAATTGAAGGTCTGTATCTTCTTCATCCTGAGTATATTCCCTTCCTCTCTTCATTTTATAATTCTTCTAAGTGTTTTATTTCTTAATTTTGGGATGATGCATAGTAATGAGACAACCTTTTACATCAATGTCTCTTTCACTTTGTTGACTCAAATTTTACTAGTTAGTTAGGTGCATGTGTGTGTTTTTTATTATGTCCTAACCCCATGGTATAATGGATTTTTTATGTTTTAACATTGTTGTCTTGTGTAGTTCTTTCTTGTCTAACACATTTGCTTTGTAGGACTTCTACTTGGGGGCATGCTTCTGCAGTTCGAAGAGTTATCTTCTTCCTCTAAAGTATCCTTTTGGGAATCATGATGTTATTTATGTTTAGTAGATTTCCTTTAGTGTGCATATTAGTGTAGATTCATATGCCTGCTAAAGTGGGGGAAAATGTACTATCATAAAATTGCACCCCTTGCAATTTCACATACATTCTTGCATCGGCTTTAGTGTCCACTCCCTTAGCTCTTATGTAGGCTCATTTTAGCCAATGCATCAGCCCTTTTTCCTTCTCAGGATGCTCAAAAACCCCTTTTTATCAACTACCCTTTTGCTTCAGCTTTTCCTTGAACCTTTTGCTTTTCTCATTTATGTCATTTTGTAGTGTGACATATTCAAACACTAGCACACCGTGCAAACATCTATGTGCCATGCTAGCGTCCTATGATGTTTCAACATTAAAATGACCATTTACGTGCAAGTTTTCCACTTGTCACCTCCTTTTTTTGATGGTAACAACTTAGGATGCCTTGTAATGGTTGGGGAAGCTTCTTTTCCTTCTTCTCCTCTCCTTAAATGCTATCTTTTAAACTCATTTAGCCTTCTAGCTAGCTTCTTCTACCTCTTCAGCCTCTAGCTTCTTCTAATTCTAGCCTCTTTCTAGCCTTGGCTCTAACATTTTTCTCCTGTTATTTTGCTTGCACATCTCCATGCAGCTTGCTTCAATAGCTTCAAGCTCTCTTGGATTCTCTCTTTGCAGCACTCTCAAGATCTTACAACACTCCTTGCAACACTCTTCACTCTTGCAACTCCATCTCCCTTGCCTTATTCTTGCGAGCATCTAGGATTCCATATCCCCTATCAATTGCATTATTACTTTGTGACATGGGTTCTCCTCCTCAAGTTGGGTTCACTTTTATCACTCATACTCGGTGGTGTGGATTCTACTCCTGAAGTGGGTTTTGCTTTCACCACACACTTTGTCCATTTCAGTTCATTTCTCTCTATCTTTTTGGCTATCCGTGGAGGTGGGAACACCAAAATGGGGGTTTGACTAAGGAAAACCCCTATACAGCCCCAACACTTTCTCCAAATCTTATGCATGCAGGTATTGAATACATTCACATGTTGGAGGCTTCATCACTTGCGTGGTTGTGAGCATTTCTTTTCTATTTCTTATTCTCTTTATCATTTCTATTTCAGTTCATTTTAGCTTTATCACATTTTGTTATTTTCTAATACTTTTGAAGTTCTCAGTAATTATATATCTAGTAGTCTCTTTTCCATTTTCTGTGACATTCTCACTTTCTGGTCCGTACAAAACGCCAGGGCACCTCTAGGACTCCAATGTCTCATTCTTTTGTCTATATTCGGTGTTGCCATCCTTTGGCTGAGAGCTTGTTAGTTTATCTAGAAAACCTTTGTGACCTTCTGTTTCTGATTCTAGAACTCTCATGTTGTTCCTTGAGGTAGTTTAGGGAAATTTTCCCTGTGAGGCCCTCAGAATGAAGAGAACTTGTGAGTAGTGAATCCCCCTTCTCTACAGCTTCAAGGTATGATGTGATATTATTATTAATATTGAGGGTATATGGTTATTTTTAGTTCTTAAAGGAATCACAAGCATCAACTCAAAAAAAAATACTCCAATCATTAAACAATTTCATAAAATCAACAAATTTGCAATAATATTTCATGAATATCAAACAAATTTGCTATCACTTAAGTAGATTTAGAGTTAAGCATTCAACAATTTCATGGAAACAAAATATTTTTAATAATATTTCCATTCATTCATCTATTTTTTGGAACATTTTTTGAATCTAGCATCAAAAATACTTGAAAAATAAAATTTCTCCTGGGTATTCTCCACACATGCCCCAAGATTTAATCAAATCAAAGAAAACCACTCTATACTTCACCAAATTGATTCAAAGCTAGGCATAAGATGGTGTGATCTTTTAAAGAAGGGGGTTTAGTTTTGACACCAAGTGGGTTCTATATGCACCCTTAAACGATGCAACATATAGTCTTGTTTGGATGAACGAACAAACTAGCTACAAAAGATACATGAGATGGGTAGCTTTCAAAATGGCTTCAATATTAATTAAGTTCTAAGTGTTTACAAGTTTTTAATCCAAAATGATTTATAAAATAGGAAAAAAGAACAAAACTTAAAGAATTTTTGGCTCTTCCAACATCCACAAATTTTGAACTTAAAATAAAAGTAAAGAAATAAACAGTCTTTTATAGGAACAAGGCCCCAAGAGTTTGAACTTAAAGTCTATCAAGAGAATTAGAAACAACAAATCAAAATATAGCACATGGCAGATGATAGTTCTCATTGGAATATTCCAAACAAATTCAAATCTTTGACCTCTTTAGCAACAACAATCTTCAACTCCAAGCTCCAGTACACAACACTCTGCACAAAACAAGGCCACTAGTATCCCTTAGAATACTGGATGGGGAACCTCCATTGGGACCAGGAACAACCTGCAAAATTAACTTCAACAATATATCCTTGTAATACTTCTAGTATTTGATATCCAGTGCTTCATTGCCTTGTCTCAAGTTTTGGTTCTAGTGACCCTTTTCCACCTTTCTTCAATTGATACTCTTAGAAAGTAGTTAATACCTAATGCATACATTCTTTTGAAATTCCTTGAATTACTTTCCAACTATACTTGAGCTTGGTATAATCTTCTGATATCTAGAGAATGTTTGCATTCCTCTAAATTTTCTTTGTTTCATACTTAACCATAGTATTTCTACAATGTATGATTTCATTAATGACTTCCCAATTTAGAGACTAAATAGGGTCCTTATTTACTCTTCCAATCCATTCTTTAAAATATTTTACTTCCTTACACTCCTCTCCTAGTTTCTGGGGATCACAATCCTGTCATGCTAGCATTTCAATGAAATCTTGATCTTTGTCAATCAATTTTGATCTTTGTCAATCAATTTATTGTACTTCTCGGTGACTTTCTCAAATCCTTCTATATACTATACCAAAGTGTCACCTTCCCAATTTAATTGTTTCTTCCATTTTTCATATATCAAAACTTCTTATTTTGAGATTATCTCCTCTTTTAAATTCCTATACATCTATCTAAATGAGAGCTTCTAAGCTTCGCCTCTTAGCATCAATTTTCTCTTGGAAAAATCTACATTCTCCTTCCAATATTTTGGACATTTGAAACCAATATTATGCATCTTTGTAATTCCCAATCGTGTTTGTGATGATCTCTTCTCCTTGCCTTGCCCAATACTTGATCCATTCTTCAAATACATTCATTTTATGGTGAAGTATTGTGATGGCATCCACCTGCTCTTGTGACATGAGTACTAGATTCTAAGGCAATTCAGCTTGTGTTTGACTAGATTGGGCTAATGATTTTATAAAATTATCTAGACTAGAAATAAGTTCTTTTAGCTCTATTTTCTTTTGTTTAATTTTCTACACCCTAACAACAGTTGTATCCAAGTTCATCTTCATTTCTTCTAATTCTTGCATCTAGGATGAATGTCCAACATTTATACTTGTTATTCTATACTCCTTAGGCATTATTTCATGTCTATTTTTATCTACTACTAGAGTAGCTATATCAAGTGTTTTATCTCCATCTACATTTTTCTACATGACATGTTTCATTTTAGCTCTTCACCTAGGTTTAGGAGTCTCCACTTCCCACATTAAGCTCTTAAGATCTAGAGGTACTAATTCCACTCCCAATGGGGAATCCAATTCTCTAATTAACCAATCAGGTGTATCTTCATTGATTTCTACCTATGTTTAACATTTATATGTTTCTAGTTTTCAGTATGCTCAGAAACTTCTCCTCTTATGTTTTCAACATTATCTATCACATCCTCTAAAACTAGAACATCTTCAATATTCACTAGCATGGATTCTACATTACCAAGATTCAACATTGTGTCTTCATTTCCAAGACTTATATTTTCTTGTCTAGCCAGGTGTTTAGTATCAATCCCTAGAACATCACTTTCTTCATATCATGCCACATCAGGATTCTCTTCATCTCTTACCCCATCACCTAAGGTTTGTGAAGGTTCTTTATCTTCAATATCAACCTGGTCTTCTTTTGAATTTTCAGCAACCTAAGGTTGCTCAACATCATTTTGATCATTCCCTAGTGGATGTTGGGATTCAATTGTATCTTCTATAACAATATCATCAGTGGGAATTTTTCTTGTAGTCTCCCCTATTTTGATTTCAAGAATTTCAAGGTTCCCTGCCTCTGGGATGAGTGTTCCTCTTATGAATTCTTCTTCTTCAACATTCATAAGAATCGACTCTATAACTAGAATCTCTTCCACCACTGGTTGTACCATGGGCTTATCTTTAGACTTATTTTCTTTTACTCATTCCCACATGGCACCCAATTTATCTATTTGTTCTTTGATTTGGCCTTTATCTAGCTCATAAATCTCATCTAGGAATACAAGAGTCTTTCCCAATGTCTATTTTATTGTAGCCATATTGACTGAAGGGGGAGTCTAAGTAAATAATGTTGCAACTCTTTGGGATGCATACCTTGTATGTGTATGAATATTGTCTATCATTCTTGCCTCTTCATTAGTCATAGGTCTAGACTTTTATTTTATAGTGGAATAAGATGCTACTTTAGGCTTCACTATTATTCAAACTTTACCTGGTCCGGTTTCTTTACGTTGACTAGTTGGTTTCAATGAAACTCCATGGATTGAAGCATTAGGGGTTTTCTCTTCAATATGCACAAATGTAGCTTCTTTACCAAATTTTCTCTTTTTCTTAGCAGGCTCCTCATGCTCAGGCTCATTTTATTCTCTGTGCTTCTTCCTTGTATTGAGCGAGTATGTGAGCCTTATCCCTGCCTTTCTCAAATCTTTACAAAAATCATCTATCCATCATTGATTCTACATTAAAATTGGTTCAAAAAATTCCTCAATAGATGTTATTTCTCTTCTTTCATAATGTAGATCTGGAATAGGTTCATCATAGACCCTAGTTTCATTATAAGCCAAATTGAATACTTCACCATTATCTTCTTCCAATTGATCTAGAATTTCATGGATCTTAATAATCTGTGCTAATCGCAATTAAAACCTTTCTAATTTTCTTTTCCTTACTTTATGTTTGTCATCACAATTGAACTAGTAATCTTCTAAATGATAAACATGAGAATGCTTACCAGCTATCCACTTGGAAATATTCCCTTTTGGGTCCTAGTTAATTCTTTGAAGTGGGAAGAATTCCAGATTATATGTCCTTAACTCCTCACACAAATCAATTTCTTTAACTGCATTGCATTTGTAATTCCCCATTATAATGGGAAATTTGAGAGAACTTTTATATGTGTCACACTATAAAGAGCATGAGACGGCTTCAACTATCTTTCCAATTCCAATAGTAGTAATTTTTTTGTAGGGTAGCTAGGAAACACGAAGGGATATCCTTTAAACCCTTCCACCCTAATATAGGTGAAAGTGGGAAACTGAATATACCAACCTTCGACCTATTTAATATTTGTTTGTGCTTCCAGAGACAATCTTTTAGCTTTGTCACCTTCCATTATTCTTACCAGCTTCATGGAAAACACATCATTGAATCTTCGATAATGATCCCTATATTCATGAATGTTAATTTGAGGTAAATGAGCATATAGAAGATTGTTTCCTACTTCTCTACCCAGAGTATCGACTCTATTCAACCCTTGCTTATTTTCCCATACGGCACAGGAATAGATCACATATGAGGACATAGAAAAACATATTGACTTTGGAAATTCCTTTATCTAATCATGTGACTATAGTACCCCTCCATTTTTGCTTATGTTTTCTAGTTACATGTTTTCATACTATTAGACTATGGTACTTTGTTTGGATATTTTGATCGCTGGTTTTGAACGACAGTGGATTTACTTTGTGACATGATGATACAATGTATGGTGATTACTGTTTTTTGATATGCTTTGATATAAGCATTAGATGTTTTCCTTGGGATGTTATCGCTATATATGTTTATGATGGACTAACTGTTATTTAATTTGTCAGTCTAATGTGACATGTATTGGTGTGGAGAACAGAGTTGCATCACTCGCTTGCGAGTGCCCTGTGATGTCCATGATTTTCTCTACACGGTGTGTTTGTACAATGGATTATATATATATGCATGTTATTTGTTTGGTTGTAGGATTGCAGGTACATGACACCGACTCCACCTGGTTACTCAAGTCTAAGTGTGTCAAGACTCAATGAATATGTTGATTGGGAGGTAGTAGCATGGTTCATCCTAGTCTAGTCTTAAACCTAGTCATAGTACATCGTCAGTTTAGTTTGAGTCTTGGTTGTCTTGTTTGTTTCTGTTTGGATTTATTGTTTGGAAGGAAAATCTTGTCAATTTTAATGATAGTTAGTATTCTTTAATTTACTATTATTTAAATGAATTTTTAAATGTTAAAGAAATAAGTTTTACATTTTTATTTAATTAATTAATTAGTTTGTTTGGTTAAATAATTTGATCATTAAGATTAAATTCATTTAATTAAATTAATGAATTAATTAAATTAAAATTGTTTAAATTGTGTGTGAATAGATTCAAATTTGAAATGATTATTATTCTGGAAATGGCATTTTGAATTGTTAAATAAAATTGTATTTATGAAAAATTGAAATTTTAAATTTTAAATAAATTAAATGCATGCAAATCTTGAAAGGCAAGATTGCCGAGAAGTTGTTGAAGATATTTTCTTCTTCTCGACATGTGTGCCAGTTAATTTATTGCTTTTGGTTGAGGAAATTCTTGGAGGATATCTGGGATCTGGAAATACAGAAGGGTTATCAATTTTCTTCACGGGAAATGAAAGAATAGCTTGCTGTAAAAAAAAATATTTTTAGAGAAATTGTGATTTCCTCTGTATGTTGTATTTTTGTGGAAGATCCCTTTGGTTGGAAATTCTTTGTGGTTGGTTCTAGATTCTTTTGGATTTGGTATTTTGGAGAAGCTTGGAGGATTGCATTCTACAGGCTACAGAGGTTCTCTTCTACAGACAATTTTCAAGTAACAGGTATTTCCCTTGTATATTATAATTTGTTTGATGTTGAAAAGAAGACTATGAAAAGAAATTTTATTTTATTAAATTCATGTTCTTCTCCGCAAATGATCTGTAGAGAAAATAGTTATTTCTTTGTTAAAAGTTTTCTACAGACTCTTTTATTTCTTTGTTAAAAGTTTTCTGTAGGAAATAGTTTGTATTAAGATTTGAGAAGGAAATTATTTGTTGAAAAATGAAATTTAATCCTCAGGAAATAGAATAGAATTTATTAGGGAAAAAAATTGTGTATACTGTTGAAATATTCAGTTTCCCTATTTCAATCCTGAAGAAATTTCTCAATTTCCCTTTAGGAAAACACTATTGAAATATATATATATTTATAATATATATATATATTATTTTATTTTCATATATAAATTGGACTGCAAAACAGTATTTAATATTTTATTTATTTGGCATTTTCGAAATCGCCGTACAGGCGAAAATAGATAAACACGAATTACCATTTTTAAGTAAAAAAATCCGAAATTTAATTCATAATAGTTTAATTTTTATTGGTATTTAATATTGACAGGGAGGGGCTAGGGTTATCCCCAACCCCGCCACTCCCACTGTGGGGCGCGGCTACTGTGAGGCAGCACCCACCATAGTTCTGTGGGGGTGCGGCTGCCATGAGGCAGCGTCCTCCACAGATCTGTGGAGGTGACGCTGTCCCACATGCAGCGTGCCCTCCACAGTGGAGGCTGCCTGGTGCGGCCGAGTTTTGTGTTAAAATTTTGATTTAGTAAAAAAAAAACAAATATAAGATTCATATGGTTTAAACTTAATTTCAATTTAGTAAAAACAATATAAAATTCATATGGTTAGATTTAATTTCGATTTGGTAAAATATATATATATATATATATTATATATAGTATATGTGTTATATATATTATATATTATTAATAATATATAGTATATGTAATATATATATATATATAAATTATTTATATTGGTTGATTTTGGTAATTTTGTATTTGTTAAAGTTAATTTATAATTAACTAGGAGTTGAGGAAATAAAACAATTAAGTGAATAAGAAGAGGATATTATATTGTTTTGTTCTAATAGGGAGTTGTATTTTATTATTAAGCATGATTGTGGAAATTGGAATTAAATGGTGTAATTTCCTTTATTGATTGAGAAAAGAATTACAATTAAGTTGCTATAATTCCTTGTTAATTCTTTTGTATGATTGGATTTAGTAAATCCAAAAAGTAGACGTTTAATTTTCTTGAATTGCTTTAAAATTGTGTTTCATTGTTGGGTAAATTGGGAATGTCGTAGATGTACAAGTCTTCCAGACAAATTGTTAAATGTGGGAATTGGGATTGTTAAGTTGAATTAATGTGTTGGCTAAGGATGTGTACATGGTATTAGCATGGTGTTTAGATACCGGATTTTATGAACATAGTTATTAATGTTCGTTGTGAAAAGTACAAAATTGTATGTTGTATGTTTGTACACCTTGTTGCCTTAGTCAAGAAAACTTAGATTCCTTTGTTATGTTTAGGGGAGTGGCTCTGTGTAAGGGCCGACACACAAAGTGGTGTCAGGGTAACTTACAAAGAGTTAGTAAGTCAGTGATAACTAAATAACATAGTAGTTAGATTAAAATCCTTAATAAGATGATTATGCCTCACTTATGGACTCTTGAGCTAGTTCAGTCTTGAGTATAAGATGAGAAGGCCTGGAATGGAAAATTGATGTCTTGTTACTTTAAAAGACATTCGATTTCGTGGACTTTAAATGGGGCGGGTTTTTGTAGAGGTTACCGGGTAACAAGTTGGGGGCTGGGACCTAGGAAGAAACACCAGGGTAACCTTTGCAATATTGTGATGACACTCCACCTAAAATAACAGTCTACCTTGTGTACTTAGTACATTCGATTGTCTTAAATCTGGAAGCAATGTAACCATTAGTTAGTAATGTACTTGTGTCTAGGGTGATTAGGTTATGTCTAGGTAACCATATTACTATCTCCTAGCACGGGGGGTGGACCTACGGGTACCACATGGTTGGGTGGAATGTGCACCTTACTCTGTTGGGTCCGCAGTTTATGATCATGGCATCAAGAGCTTCATGGATGGAGAGCTCGTACTTAGATACATATGTGTACTTTCTTTATTGCATGATGGAAATCTTGTATTGTAACTTCCCTCAATTGTATATGAGGTGAACATTTGTATATGTAATTGTAACTATTATTTGATCTACCTCATCAGATGAATGAGTATTGTAATATCATCAAATGCAAAGTAAGAAAACATATTTGTACTTTAAATTATCTTGAATGGAATTTCAAATGATGTGCAATGTTTACCTTTTTAATGTATATGTTAATTAATTATAAGCAATGCGAAATACTAAAGTC
Organism: Sequoia sempervirens; assembly: GCA_007258455.2. Classification (NCBI taxonomy): domain Eukaryota; kingdom Viridiplantae; phylum Streptophyta; class Pinopsida; order Cupressales; family Cupressaceae; genus Sequoia; species Sequoia sempervirens. Next base: position 10,357 of record VDFB02210945.1, read on the forward strand.
GTCTATGGAAACTCAAGTAGTGTAACGTCGCGTAACTTAGTGAATGTATGCAACTAATTAACTTAATATTATTACTTTAAAAAATATATTTCCTTTTATACACAATTGCAAGCATTCCTTAAGGTTTACAAAGACTGAGGCATTCTACAGGACATGGCTGCTAACCAATGCAAATCAAGACAAAATCAATGGAAAAATTGGCCTAGACAGAGAAGTGGTGTGTGCTACAACTACAACAAATTTGGTCACATTGCTAGATTCTGTTGGAACAAAAGAGGTCCGGTAAAATAGAACATGCAATAGGATGTTAAAGGGAAAGGAAAAGTCACTACTAATGTGATCATAAGGAAAATTCAAAAGAAATGGGTGAAGAAGAATCCCTCTGTAGAAGGAAATGCGCCAACATTAGAAGCAACTTCTAGTAATTCCTCAAGGAATTAATTTTAGGTCTCTGGCATGGGGGTAGCTATCAAGAAAAACTCTTAAACACTCTCTTGCAGGTGAATGTTACTTGAATTCGGATGTGTCCAGTAGGAGATTTGATGCTTTTCATATGTTGTTCGACCAATTAGAAGCATTAGTGAATAATATTGGAGATCCGCATAAGAGTCATCCATCTCGGTGCTTGATTG
>VDFB02210946.1:0-18599 GCA_007258455.2 Sequoia sempervirens
CACAAACAAAGCAAATAATTTTTTTCTTAACAACATAGCTGAACATACAAGAACATTAACCATAAACACATAACACATTACATTACACTAGTACACTTAATCCTCTGGGGCACGCGAGGTTACATGACAAACAACTAACAATGAAACAAAGATAACAACAACACTATTCACTACTTATAGCTATACTCAATGATCACACAAGCTACAAGAAAAGATAGAAGTGATTTACTAACTTGGAAATAGAGTCTACTTACTTAGGTCAACTTAACATACCTCTTACATTCTATTTTATCAACAAGTTCTTGCTCCCAATGCCTATACCTGCAAGGTCTACAAGACTTGGCACACACTTTAGAACAAAGATAGTTAGCACGTGATCACTGAGAGAAGCTATATAAATCAATGGATAGCTTTTGTGTTATCAAAAAAAAATGACAAGTCACAAACAAGACTCAGAAGAATAGTCCTAGGGGCCCGACCTAATGCCTTGGGAGCTCATCACTTCATGGCCTTGCCTACGTATATAATTCGCAGAGGCACCGTAGTTCAACAACTTGAGCTGCTCCAACTCATTGACTGACCAACCAAGGGTTCACTCATAAGACATTCAAGGAGGAGCCTACCCAAACACAAAGTAACACAACACCACAAATACACGCTAACTCAAACCTCTATTCGTAAGCATTATGTGACCCATACAAAAGTACCTACAAGAAGAGTGGGTATGCAACCCTTTCTAGGGTTCATCACCCCAGACAGTTTCTTAGGCGGCTGCCACCCACTTAGGTGAAGCTGAAGATGGATGAACTAGGTAAGCATAAAAAAATAAAAATAGCCTACTCCAATATTTATTCATCCTTGCAAAAGAAAGGTCACAAGGCATAACAACAGTAGCAATTAACGACTTGCATTCACAATTGGAAGACCAAACCACTTGACCATCAAGTCAATCATACTCACAAGAGTTCTAAAAGTAACTATCCCTATCAAGGACTTATGAATCAATGGTTAAAAAAGAATGCAAGTAAAAATAATCATTCAAGAAATTGTCTAAATTCATTTACTTGCATTGGCCTTCACCTCATTTATCTAAATGTAGAGTTGATCCAAAATCAATCGACAATTGTTTTGGTGCAAATTATGAATGCAATCCAAGCATTAGTCATGAAGATTTAAAAAAATAACAATTATATTCTGTTATTTATTTCTTAGACATATAACTATTTTTCCTCGCATATATCTAACTAACTTTTATAGTAGAGCTTCATAGTTCAAAACAACCCTTATAGAATAAGTTAAACTTCCTCTTATAATTCTTTACACATTTCTTATAGCTCATTATCTAAACACCAAATTTACCTATCTAAATAAACTCTTTATTCATCTAGATATGTAAATACCGTTTTCCTTTCGTTCCTAGTTAATCATCTACAATCAATTTATTAAAGCATGGGTCTACTTTTACAAGACCACAACATAGATATGTAAATCGTTACAAAAATAAAAATAAATAAGATTCTCATTTTCAAATAAAATAAAATACAACTAACTCAATATAGTCCATATACAATACAAAATAAGGCTAATATTTTTGTTTAAATTATTTGTTTAACATAACAATTGATAAAATAATATAAATATCCATCAGATATATGTCGATGGTTGAATACCTGTCTCTTATTGAGGAGTAGACTCTGCCATCCCAAAAGACAACCCAATTAGCCATTTAAATTTCTATGAGGAACGGAACACAAGAAAGAATGAGGCATATGATCACTCAAAAACACACAATGAATATTCATCAACCATCCACATAAAACATCAAATTATATTCGTAATCATATATTTCGACTATCAAGCAGATTATAGATATAGCAAAACATATATATACATATACCACGAATTGAATATAGATGACTGCAAAACAAGTTACATTTGAATCGGACCACATCAAATTGAATTACAGTAAGCAATCGAAGTCTATCAATAAAAATTACAAGCATATAAATATAATAGGGGAAACAAGGCAAACCAAAAGCCAAGGAAAGTGAACAGCAATTGCTTCATATCGAATGTCTACACAATTTAATATGCAGCGAACTTCACCCACAGGAGATCAAAGAAACAGCGACCCTCAGGCTCTATGTATCACACAGAGGGGGACACAATGAATAGATCAGATACCTAGAGGCTGAAGGCAGCAAACTATCTAAAATGAATGGGGCTTTTTAAATCGCACCTTTGATAAGTCGAAAGCCATATTCAAAAAAAATTGAATGCCCAGAATGGATCAGTAGCGAATGAAGATCAACATAGATGATTGAAGACTGAAAATCTCTTAATGTGTATTCATATATTGTTATTGCATTTGCTATGAAAAAGTCTTCGAAATAGAAAGATGAAAAACGCAACCTACTGTATCGGCTACCAAACATGAAATGTTTCCAATGAGATGAATCGATCTAATAAACATTAAGTATATCTATCGATTTCAAATTTAAAAAGGAAAAAGAACATCGAAAGCAAACATAGGTTTGCGCAAAGAGAAGGTATGTGAATTGAGTTACCAAAACCTATATGCAATAAACAGATTTCAAGCCTAAGTCAGAATATTACAATGCCAAGCATGAAAAGATATTCACTGCAATGCAGCAACAGAGATAAAGCTAACGCTGGGGAAAAAGGTTCTATGGGTGCACTCAACCACATATTGAACGAGTTTAAAAAGAATGCTAACGCGATGAATCAACGGCTAAGGAAAAGGCATACTGAACTTCTATCAAATCCAAACCTATCAAAATGGTAAGAATAAACAAGCTATGGCATTGATTGCCATAGACTAGATTCAGATGCCGATAATATAAATCGACTATCACGGAGAAAAGATGGATCAAGTTTATATGTATGGAAACAAATGCTAAGAATAAATCATAGGCTATAAGTAACGACATAGAAAAGATCGGAGGTGCACACCAACTTAATGGCAGGGTATATCCTAACTCAATCAAATGCATATAGAGAAAAAGCATCCTAACATGCAACCACACTGAACAGAAGTACAAGAGTTGTTCTCTAAGATTTTCTCACCAAAACAATTGAAACAAGAGTACTTTCGTGAGAAGGGCGAAAACTTATTTGTCAAATTTGTTTTCTCTGAGTTCATTGACACAATGCCCTCCTTTGCGGTTAGGGGGCCATATAAAGGAGTGTTCCAACTAAGAAGTTTATTAAGCCTAATGAATTTCTTTGAAGGGGAATATGTCTAGCAAAGAAATTTTCACTTACTTAGCCCATTTGTTGAAAACTCAAGTGTATGGATTACCACAACCTCTCCTGTTCCTCATTATCTTCCTTCATAGACATCAAGCCAAATGTAGAGGCATAGACGAGGCATGACCCATTTGAGAATGCCACCAAGAAGTAACGTTACGAGGGACTACGCACCATCATTGCAGGCTCCTTGGTTATCATTCTCCTCAACTTCACATAGAGGCGCAGAAAAAATAGATATGGGTAATGAAGCAGCAAAGACCACCATGGAAAACTCCCCTCCCTGTTTTTTCCAAAGAGCAGAGGCAGATTCAGTGATGGGTGCGCGCAAATGGCAGCTATAAAGCCCACTGTGAAAGCGTGCAATAGTGGCAAGAGTAAAACTGGGTTAATTCTTCCTTTGAGAAAAAGGAAGACTGCGAGTAGTGTTGTTGATATTATTCCTACAATTTGGGAGATCCCCATGACTAGTGGGAGGAAAAATGGCTGTTGCTGTTTTTGGGTGGTTTCTGTACTGTTATATATTGCATGCAAATAACCCACCTCCACCTGGCAAAATTAATAAATAAAGACAAATCACCTAATTTCCTTTTTCACAAAAAAAAAAAAAACCATGCATTGGTTATCTTTTCTGCTTTAACAGCACACACATTATCTAAAATAAATAAATAAATAAATAAATTTAAACTTAATTCTATTCTCAAAATGTCCCCAAAAGATAATATCTTCAGCTTTTCTGATTTAATTAGCTTTAAAAAGATAATTTCTAATTATCACCACATTTTTCTAAAATTCAACTAAAACAAGCTTTTAGTAATTAAATAGCTTTTGATTACATATAATTAAAATTCAATACCTACTAAATCATAATTAATCAAATAAACAAAAATGACATTAATTAATCTTATAAAATCACGATAATTAAATAACCTCAAAATAACACTAATTAATTCCAAAAAGAATAAAAATTAAATTAAATAACAACTAACCATAAATTAAATAAATTAAATAAATTAAATCGAATAAAGGCCAGGACAAGGTCAACACATGACACTACCAAATTCCTAATGATGTGAAGGACTTGGGACAGAGATACTTCCTTTTTAGAACGTTGTACCTGTTGAGTTAATTTTGTGCTCGCTCCGAATCGAGGCTTTTAATCCTGTAATTCATCATACTCACTAAAGCTCCATCAGAACTTTTGGTTCCATCTTCCTCCTTAGATTCTTTAGCTAGATTACCTACACATCCAAGGTGAGAATGGAGGGGTACTACATCCTCCCCCCCTAAAACTCAACTTACTCCTGGAAGTCACATGGCTCAAAATGGAAACATAACCACATTAGTACCAAAATTTCTCTAATCTATAATTGATGTACACCCTCTTTCTGAATCATTATAATTAAAATCACTATCCGGCTTCACATTTGAAAATAATATCTTCTTAACTAATTTTATTTATAAACCCTTACATCTCTTACAATAACATACTTGGTTTCGACATTAGTAACAAAGCAAGTACTCCTATTACTCAATTTTCCATTTACACAACGAACATCTCCAAAATATCATAGAAGTAAAACACATGAAATGATTACTTGAAATTAACAAAATACACACCATATCATGTTTTTAGTAACATATTTTAAGTCACAAATTTATGATTCTCAATAATATCGAATCTATTTTATACCACAAAGTCATAATATACCCACATTTAAGACAACATGGTTATCCCTCTTTTACATCAATAGGCACAAAATATAAGAAATATTCTTCTAACACATACATACACAGTCACATCACTAGGAACCACATAACAAGGCTACACAAGGGTCCATCTGGATGCTGAAAAGTAGCATACTAATCCACAATACATAATCCATGAGCCAAGAGCCAAAATCCATCTCACATAATCCATACCTCACACTTAGTGGCTTGATGGTGTTAGGCCACACACACATGGCGAGACCATCCAAACAAGACCACTATGACCCATCTCTTGTTGTACAAGGTGGTTAGCCTCTAAGAGATAGTCATCACACATAGGTGGGTAGTGGGTCCTAGCTATAAAATAGCCTCACATACCCCCATCCTCAAGGTTCCCTGCGTCTACTTCCTCGTATACACTCACCAAGTCCGCCTCATACGTCCTTGGAGAGGAATCACAATACAACACATAATCGACCTCGAAAACAATAAGGATAAATTAGTTTAGCCACCAAAGTCATAATTAAAAGAAAACAAAATTTCAATTTCAACAATAAAGAAATAAATGTGCACAATTTCAACACTAAATCAAATGTAACCACGAGGCTACGAGCAAATAAAATCACAAGGTGTGGCTAAACCATCACAATCAAATATACAAAGTGTCGGCTTTCACAATCACTAGAAAATCATCAATAATTATAAAGAAAGTTCACAATCTTAGAAATTGCACTATACAACATTGCGTGACTAGATACTAGCCACCAAAGGAGGAAGGAGGGAACAACGTCTGGCTATACAATAGCCCCCATGTGGTGCGGAGTGAGCACGCCATCCACATGACCCAGAGTGTGCTCCTCGGCTACACTCTGCCTCGCGTCGTCACGCGACATGGACTAACCAAGTGGCCCTCGCACTCCTTGGTTGCCCGCATAGGATGCGCACCTCGGCCTCCATCCTGCATCGCATCTCAGTGCGGCGTGGTCATACACCAGCCGGAGAAGGCACGCACTGGTCGTATGCCGCATGGCAGTGTGTCCGTGGCTCCGCGGAAGTAGGCACGCGCTAGACACACCCCGCATAGCGATACCTCGTGGAAAAGGCACACGCAGGTACTCGCCGTCGCCAGAGGTATACATGGCCAGGACCTACCCATATGCTAACCGACCCAAACACGGTCGAAAGCAAACATGAGTATCCCTCTACAAATGTGTGAGGCCCCATTACGCTCATCACACAAGTAGGCTATCATAGCACATCTCATAGTGCACCTTCACGTGTCTAAGCACGTGGCATCATGTCCTCGAGCCCAGCTCGCTACCATCAACAACACGGCATCATCACCAGCACTATGTCGGAACATCAGTGGGGTGTGGCATCGTATCCATTGCATCATGTCGGAACATGTGCAAATACGGTGTATGCAATACATATGTGGGCATATCAATATGGGGCTACTCAAGCTTCACCTCTCATACGGACGAGGTTCACTCGCTAATGTCAGCTCAACGTCCCTATGGACGGCCAGACCAATACTAACAACCAATGCTGCTATACTCAAAACTGTGGGGTTTAGGCTGGCACATATGAATCAGTACCCTGATCCATCATAAGGGGAAGTAGTGAGTACGTTTCCTCGGGATCGGTTGAGCTAAGAATACTCTGCGTCGCAATATGCGTACGCTACACACTCCGCCCAAGGAACTTTGTGGCTGCTACTACCCCTTCACAGATTGGGGGACTAGAGAACCAAAAGAAAAGAATCCATGAAACTAGCTTTTGGCTACTCTTATATGTATAGATTTTCAACCACACGTGGGTTGGCCCTCAATCAGGTAACAATCATACACACATAATGGTATGGTTTATCCCACACCAAATACAATAGTTTCCCCATGGATGGATACATAGTATCACCATCGCATGGCACACAAAGCAAGCACAGGGTACTCACAACACTCAATCAATGCACAGTTACTGGTTTCTCACATTTCCAGGGGTTACAATTACATGCACAACTCCATTACTCTTCAAAAGATCACATTCCATAAGTACTATTTTCCATATATCTCATGATGCTACAAGCCAATATCATGATTACTATGATCACTTAACAACTCCAATTAATAAATTCACATTCACCTCTATTCATTCAGTATAACATTTTTTTGCCTTCATAACATATGCATATGTAGACTAACTTTTCTTCTAGAAAGAATATATAAACCGGACAACATAATGGGCTCATATGAAACCAGAGTGCCCAGTGTTAGAACCTTTGCTCTGATACCAAGTTGTAACGCCCGTCATGCAACCCAGATAACACAGACAAAGCAAATAATTTTTTTTTTTTTAAAACATTACAATTGAACATACAAGAACACTAACCATAAACACATAACACATTACATTACACTAGTACACTTAGTTCTCTGGGGCACGCGAGGTTACTTCACAAACAACTAACTACGAAACAGAGATAACAACACTATTCACTACTTATAGCTATAATCAATGATCACACAAGCTACAAGAAAAGATAGAAGTGATTTACTAACTTGGCAATAGAGTCTACTTAGGTCAGCTTAACATACCTCTTACATTCTATTTTATCAACAAGTTCTTGCTCCCAATGCCTATACCTGCAAGGTCTACAAGACTTGGCACACACTTCAGAAAAAAGATAGTTAGCACGTGATCACTAAGAGAAGCTATATAAATCAATGGATAGCTTTTACATTACTGAAAATAAACGACAAGTCTCAAACAAGACTCAGAAGAACAGTCCTAGGGGCCCGACCTAATGCCTCGGGAGCACATCACTTGATGGCCTTGCCTACGTATATAATTCGCAGAGGCACCGTAGTTCGACAACTTGAGCTGCTCCAACTCATTGACTGACCAACCAAGGGTTCACTCATAAGACATTCAAGGAGGAATCTACCCCAAAAAAAAAGTAACACAACACCACAAATACAGGCTAAACTCAAACCTCTATTCATAAGCATTATGTGACCCATACAAAAATTACATACTAGAGAAGAGTGGGTATGCAACCCTTTCTAGGGTCCATCACCCCAGACAGTTTCTAAGGCGGCTGCCACCCACTTAGGTGAAGCCGAAGACTGAAGAACAAGATAAGCATATTCTTGCAAAAACAAAATAAAAATAACCTACTCAAATATATTTATTCATACTTGCAAAAGAAAGGTCACAAGGCATAACAACAGTAGCCATTAACGACTTGCATTCACAATTGGAAGACCAAACCACTCGACAATCAAGTCAATCATACTCACAAGAGTTTTAAAAGTAACTATCCCTATCAAGGACTTATGAATCAATGGTAAAAAAAATGCAAGGAAGAATAATCATTCAAGAAATTGTCTAAATTCATTTACTTGCATTGGCCTTCTCATTTATCTAAATGTAAGTTGATCAAAATCAATCACTCAATTGTTTGGGTAAGTATGAATACAATCCAAGCATTAGTCATGAAGATTTTAAAAAAATAACAATTATATTCTATTTATTTATTTCTTAAACATATAACTATTTTCCCCACGTATATGTAACTAACTTTTATAGTAGAGCTTCATAGTTCAACACAACCCATTATAGAATAGATCAACTTCCTCTTATAATTCTTTACACATTTCTTATAGCTCATTATATAGATACCAAATTTACCTATCTAAATAAACTCTTTATTCATCTAGATATGTAAATACCATTTTCCTTTCATTCCTAGTTAATCATCTACAAACAATTTATTAAAGCATGGGTCTACTTTTACAAGGCCACAATATATATATGTAAATCATACAAAAATTAAAAATAAAAATAAAATAAGATTATTATTTTCAAATAAATCAAAGTACAACTAACCTAATATAGTCCATAAAATAGGCTACATATTCTTTGTTTAAATTTATTTGCTTAACATAATAATTGATAAAATAATATAAATATCCATCCATGAATATATCGTGACATGATTTGAATAATTATATAACCAGGAGTGCACTTTCAAATCCCAAGTGTCCCAATTAACCATTTAAATTTCTACTCAAGGAACGGAACACAAGAAAGAATGAGGCATATGATCACTCAAAAACACACAATGAATATTCATCAACCATCCACATAAAACATCAAATTATATTCGTAATCATATATTTCGACTATCAAGCAGATTATAGATATAGCAAAACATATATATACATATACCACGAATTGAATATAGATGACTGCAAAACAAGTTACATTTGAATCGGACCACATCAAATTGAATTACAGTAAGCAATCGAAGTCTATCAATAAAAATTACAAGCATATAAATATAATAGGGGAAACAAGGCAAACCAAAAGCCAAGGAAAGTGAACAGCAATTGCTTCATATCGAATGTCTACACAATTTAATATGCAGCGAACTTCACCCACAGGAGATCAAAGAAACAGCGACCCTCAGGCTCTATGTATCACACAGAGGGGGACACAATGAATAGATCAGATACCTAGAGGCTGAAGGCAGCAAACTATCTAAAATGAATGGGGCTTTTTAAATCGCACCTTTGATAAGTCGAAAGCCATATTCAAAAAAAATTGAATGCCCAGAATGGATCAGTAGCGAATGAAGATCAACATAGATGATTGAAGACTGAAAATCTCTTAATGTGTATTCATATATTGTTATTGCATTTGCTATGAAAAAGTCTTCGAAATAGAAAGATGAAAAACGCAACCTACTGTATCGGCTACCAAACATGAAATGTTTCCAATGAGATGAATCGATCTAATAAACATTAAGTATATCTATCGATTTCAAATTTAAAAAGGAAAAAGAACATCGAAAGCAAACATAGGTTTGCGCAAAGAGAAGGTATGTGAATTGAGTTACCAAAACCTATATGCAATAAACAGATTTCAAGCCTAAGTCAGAATATTACAATGCCAAGCATGAAAAGATATTCACTGCAATGCAGCAACAGAGATAAAGCTAACGCTGGGGAAAAAGGTTCTATGGGTGCACTCAACCACATATTGAACGAGTTTAAAAAGAATGCTAACGCGATGAATCAACGGCTAAGGAAAAGGCATACTGAACTTCTATCAAATCCAAACCTATCAAAATGGTAAGAATAAACAAGCTATGGCATTGATTGCCATAGACTAGATTCAGATGCCGATAATATAAATCGACTATCACGGAGAAAAGATGGATCAAGTTTATATGTATGGAAACAAATGCTAAGAATAAATCATAGGCTATAAGTAACGACATAGAAAAGATCGGAGGTGCACACCAACTTAATGGCAGGGTATATCCTAACTCAATCAAATGCATATAGAGAAAAAGCATCCTAACATGCAACCACACTGAACAGAAGTACAAGAGTTGTTCTCTAAGATTTTCTCACCAAAACAATTGAAACAAGAGTACTTTCGTGAGAAGGGCGAAAACTTATTTGTCAAATTTGTTTCTCCTCATTTCCTGGCTGCTGTGATGCTCCCTCTCCTTCGGCCAGCTCAGAACCATATAAAGGAGTGTTCCAACCAAGTTTTGTCGCCTAATGAATTTCTTTGAAAGGGGAATATGTCTAGCTGAGAAATTTTCACTTGCACTTGCTTCGCTGCTGAAATCTCAAGTGTCTGGATTGCCACAACATCTCCCTGTTCCTACGTATCTTCCTTCGTAGACATCACGCCAAATGTAGAGGCATAGACAAGGCACATGAACCGTTTGATAGAATGCCACCAAGAAAATGTGATCTCAGGGACTACCATCATTGCAGGCTCCTTGGTTATCATTCTCCTCAACTTCACATAGAGGCGCAGAAAAAAAAATAGATATGGTTAATGAAGCAGCAAAGACCACCATGGAAAACTCCCCTCCCTATTTTTTTTCAAAGAGCAGAGGCAGATTCCCCGATGGGTGCGCGCAAATGGTAGCTATAAAGCCCACTGTGAAAGCGTGCAATAGTGGCAAGAGTAAATCGGTTTAATTTTTTTCCTTTTCCGGTGCGAAGATCGGCGAGTAAGCTGTGGATTTGAGTTACCAAAACCTATAAGGCAGAAAACAAATTTTAAGCCTAAGTCGTAATATTACAATGCCAAGCATGAAAAATATATTCACTATAATTCAAAGAACAGATAAAGCCAACGCTGGGAAAAAGATTCTATGGGTGCACTCAACCACATATTGACCGAGTTTAAAAAGAATGTTAACACTATGAATCAACGGCTAAGGAAAAGGCATACGGAACTTCTATCAAATCCAAACCTATCAAAACGGTAACAATAAACAAGCTATGGCGTCGATTGCCATAGACTAGATTCAGATGCCAATAATATAAACGAGTATCATGGAGAAAAGACGGATCAAGTTTATATGAATGGAAACACATGCTAAGAATAAATCATAGGCTATAAGTAACGACATAGAAAAAGATCGAGGTGCTACACTAAACTAAATGTATGTGGTATATACTAACTCAAACAAATGCATATAGAGAGGGAGCATCCTAACATGCAACCACACTGAACAGAAGTGCAAGAGTTGTTCTCTAAGATTTTCTCACCAACACAATTGAAACCAAGAGCACTTTTGTGAGAAGGGCGAAAACTTATCTGTTAAATTTGTTTCCTCCGAGTTCATTGCCACGATGCCCTCCTTCGCCAGTTCAGGAGCCATATAAAGGAGTGTTCCAACCAAGTTTGTCGCCTAATGAATTTATTTGAAAGGGGAATATGTCTAATGAGAAATTTTCACTTGCACTTGCTTCAGCCGAAAACTCAAGTGTCTAGATTGCCACAACCTATCCCTATTCCACGTATCTTCTTCATAGACATCACAACTAAACAAATGAGGCATAGACAAGGCACATGACCTCGCTTGACAATGCCACCAAGAAAATATATCCTGGACTACCATCATTGTAGGTTCTTTTGGTTATCATTCTCCTCAACTTCACATAGAGGCGCAGAAAAAATAGATATGGGTAATGAAGCAGCAAAGACCACCATGGAAAACTCCCCTCCCTGTTTTTTCCAAAGAGCAGAGGCAGATTCAGTGATGGGTGCGCGCAAATGGCAGCTATAAAGCCGACTGTGAAAGCGTGCAATAGTGGCAAGAGTAAAACTGGGTTAATTCTTCCTTTGAGAAAAAGGAAGACTGCGAGTAGTGTTGTTGATATTATTCCTACAATTTGGGAGATCCCCATGACTAGTGGGAGGAAAAATGGCTGTTGCTGTTTTTGGGTGGTTTCTGTACTGTTATATATTACATGCAAATAACCCCTTTTTCTCACACAATAAAAATTAATAAATAAAGATAAATCACCTAATTTCCTTTTTCACAAAAAAACAAACAAACCATGCATTGGTTATCTTTTCTGCTTTAACAGCACACACATTATCTAAAATAAATAAATAAATAAATAAATTTAGACTTAATTCTATTCTCAAAATGTCCCCAAAGAAAATATCTTCAGCTTTTCTGATTTAATTAGCTTTAAAAAGATAATTTCTAATTATCACCACTTTTTTCTAAAATTCAACTAAAACAAGCTTTTAGTAATTAAATAGCTTTTGATTACATATAATCAAAATTCAATACCTACTAAATCATAATTAATCAAATAAACAAAAATGACATTAATTAATCTTATAAAATCACGATAATTAAATAACCTCAAAATAACACTAATTAATTCCAAAAAGAATAAAAATTAAATTGAATAACAACTAACCATAAATTAAATAAATTAAATAAATTAAATCAAATAAAGGCCAGGACAAGGTCAACACATGACACTACAAAACTCCTAACGATGTGAAGGACTTGGGATAGAGATACTTCCTTTTTACAACGTCATACCCGTTGAGTTAATTTTGTGCTCGCCCCGAATCGAGGCTTTTAATCCTGTAATTCATCATACTCACTAAAGCTCCATCAGAACTTTTGGTTCCATCTTCCTCCTCAGATTCTTTAGCCAGATTACCTACACATCCAAGGTGAGAGTGGAGGGACACTACATCCTCCCCCCCTAAGACTCGACTTACTCCTGGAAGTCACATGGCTCAAAATGGAACCATAACCACATTAGTACCAAAATTTCTCTAATCTATAATTTGATGTACACTCTCTTTCTGCATCATTACAATTAAAACCACTATTCGGCTTCACATTTGAAAATAATATCTTCTTAACTACTTTTATTTATAAACCCTTACATCTCTTACAATAACATACTTGATTTCAACATTAGTAACAAAGCAAGTACTCCTATTAACTCAATTTTCCATTTACACAACGAATATCTCCAAAATATCATAGAAGGAAAACACATCAATGATTACTTGAAATTAACAAAATACACACCATAACATGATTCAGTAACATATTTTAAGTCACAATTTATGATTCTCAATAATATCCAATCTATTTTATACCACAGATTCACAATATACCCACATTTAAGACAACATGGTTATCCCTCTTTTACATCAATAGGCACAAAATATAAGAAATATTCTTCTAACACATACATACACAGTCACATCACTGGGAACTACACAACACAAGGCTACACAAGGGTCCATCTGGACACCAGAAAGCAGCATACTAAACCATGAAACAAAATCCATGAGCCAAGAGCCAATATCCATCTCACATAATCCATACCTCACACTCAGTGGCTTGATGGTGTTAGGCCACACACACATGGCAAGACCATCCAAACAAGACCACTATGACCCATCTCTTGTTGTACAAGGTGGTTAGCCTCCAAGAGATAGTCATCATACATAGGTGGGTAGTGGGTCCTAGCTATAAATTAGCCTCACATACCCCCATCCTCAAGGTTCCCTGCGTCTACTTCCTCGTATACTCTCACCAAGTCTGCCTCATACGTCCTTGGAGAGGAATCACAATACAACACATAGCCAACCTCGAAAATAATAAGGATAAATTAATTTAGCCACCAAAGTCATAATTAAAAGAAATAAAATCAATTTCAACAATAAAGAAATAAATGTGCACGATTCAACATCTAAATCAAATGTAACCACTGGTATATGAGCAAATAAGATCAAGGCGCTAAACCATCATTAACCAAATATACCGTTATTTTCACAATCACTCAGAAAAATCATCAATAATGGTAAAGAAAGTTCAATCCTGGAAATTGCACTATACAACACTGCGTGACTAGATACTAGCCACCCAACGAGGAAGGAGGGAACAACGTCCGGCTATACAATAGCCCCCATGTGGTGCGGAGTGAGCACGCCATCCACATGACCCAGAGTGTGCTCCTCGGCTACACTCTGCCTCGCGTCGTCACGCGACATGGACTAACCAAGTGGCCCTCGCACTCCTTGGTTTCCCGCATAGGATGCACACCTCGGCCTCCATCCTGCATCGCATCTCAGTGCGGCGTGGTCATACACTAGCCGGAGAAGGCACGCACTGGTCGTATGCCGCATGGCAGTGTGTCCGTGGCTCCGCGGAAGTAGGCACGCGCTAGACACACCCCGCATAGCGATACCTCGTGGAAAAGGCACACGCAGGTACTCGCCGTCGCTAGAGGTATACATGGCCAGGACCTACCCATATGCTAACCGACCCAAACATTGTCGAAAGCAAACATGAGTATCCCTCTACAAATGTGTGAGGCCCCATTACGCTCATCACACAAGTAGGCTATCATAGCACATCTCATAGTGCACCTTCACGTGTCTAAGCACGTGGCATCGTGTCCTCGAGCCCAGCTCGCTACCATCAACAACACGGCATCATCACCAGCACTGTGTCGGAACATCAGTGGGGTGTGGCATCGTATCCATTGCATCATGTCGGAACATGTGCAAATACGGTGTATGCAATACATATATGGGCATATCAATATGGGGCTACTCAAGCTTCACCTCTCATACGGATGAGGTTCACTCGCTAATGTCAGCTCAACGTCCCTATGGACGGCCAGACCAATACTAACAACCAATGCTGCTATACTCAAAACTGTGGGGTTTAGGCTGGCACATATGAATCAAGTACCCCGATCCATCATAAGGGAAAGTAGTGAGTACGTTTCCTCGGGATCGGTTGAGCTAAGAATACTCTGCGTCGCAATATGCGTACGCTACACACTCCGCCCAAGGAACTTTGTGGCTACTACTACCCCTTCACAGATTGAGGGACTAGAGAACCAAAAGAAAAGAATCCATGAAACTAGCTTTTGGCTACTCTTATATGTATAGATTTTCAACCACACGTGGGTTGGCCCTCAATTAGGTAACAATCATACACACATAATGGTATGGTTAATCCCACACCAAATACAACAGTTTCCCCATGGATGGATACATAGTATCACCATCGCATGGCACACAAAGCAAGCACAGGGTACTCACAACACTCAATCAATGCACAGTTACTGGTTTCTCACATTTACAGGGGTTACAATTACATGCACAACTCCATTACTCTTCAAAAGATCACATTCCATAAGTACCATTTTCCATATATCTCATGATGCTACAAGCCAATATCATGATTACAATGATCACTTAACAACTTAAATTAATAAATTCACATTCACCTCGATTCATTCAGTATAACATTTTTGCCTTCATAACATATGCATATGTAGACTAACTTTTCTTCTAGATAGAATATATAAACCGGACAACATAATGGGCTCATATGAAACCAGAGTGCCCAGTGTTAGAACCTGGCTCTGATACCAAGTTGTAACGCCCGACATGCAACCCAGATAACACAAACAAAGCAAATAATTTTTTTTTTAAACAACACAGTTGAACATACAAGAACATTAACTATAAACACATATAATGCATTATATTATGGCACTATTACACTTCTAGTTCCTTCAGTAACGCTTAGGTTACCTTGTAAACCACTCAACAACTAAAACAAGGTAACGCATAACACAATTCACCTACCTATAAAGTATTCAAAGATTACACAAGCAACAAGAAAAGATAGAAGTGATTTACTAACTTGGCAATAGAGTCTACTTACTGCGGTCAGCTTAATATACCTCTTACATTCTATTTTATCGACAAGGCCTCGCTCCCCAACGCCTATACCTGCAAGATCTACATGACTTGACACACACATTAGATCAAAGATAGTTAGCGCATGATCACTAAGAGAAACTATATAAATCAATGGCAGTTTTTACGTTCTCGAAGATAAACGACAAGACTCGAACAAGACTCAGAAGAACAGTCCTAGGGGCCCGACCTAATGCCTTGGGAGCTCATCACTCGATGGCCTTGCCTACGTATATAATTCGCAGAGGCACCGTAGTTCGACAACTGGAGCTGCTCCAACTCATTGACTGACCAACCAAGGGTTCACTCATAAGATTCAAGGAGGAATCTACCCCAACACAAAAGTAACACACACCACAAATTCACGCTAAACTCAAACCTCTATTCATAAGCATTATGTGACCCATACAAAATCACATACTAGAAGAGTGGGTATGCAACCCTTTCTAGGGTCCATCACCCCAGACAGTTTCTTAGGCGGCTGCCACCCACTTAGGTGAAGCCGAAGACTGCTGAACTAGAGAAGCATATCCTTGTAAAAAATAAAATAAAAATAGCCTACTCAAATATTTATTCATACTTGCACAAGGAAGGTCACAAGGCATAACAACATTCCCTTTTAGCTAGATAGCTCACGATAAAACATTTCGAGGGTCATTCACAAACCTTCCAAAATCAATGCAATCCCCAGTCACAAATATAGTAATCCATCCAAGCAACCCTTAGTTCACGAACAGGGATATTCTGAAGAACAAAACCTCTTCCACACAGAACAATAATCAAATCATTTCATTCATCCGCGATCATTATATCACTATTTCTAAAACTCAAATCAAAACAAATACAAAGTCACAAAACACCTAGGGAAGACATTAATTTCACCACTCTTGCTATTTATCTCATTTATAACATTCAATAGGACATCTACCCCTAACTTTTTAAAAACACATTCACTGAATAATACTCAATGGACAATGTCATTAGTCAGCCAGCATAAAATTAAATATAGAAGGATATGTCAAAACCCACACTATTAAATGAATATCAAATCAATTTATTAAATTATTACAAAGGACAAGTATTAACTATTACAGATAATCTAATTCATTCGCTTTAACTAATTCCCTTAAATGCATAACCCAATTCCATGTTTAATTTCCAATTTCGTCCGCTATTACAATAAAATGTCCATAGTCAATCTATAGAACATTGAAGGATAGAGGTAATATGCTGTCAACCCAGAATTAAGTTTAGTTTCCAAAAGAAATCAATACATTTACAGTATCTCTAAACATAACTATTGAATAACATATAAACTAAGTAATTAAATCAAGAGTATCATTTACCCATAATAATAAAATCAATTACAAATGTATCGATATAAATCGCCTAATGAATTAAGACTTATATATATATATATATATATATATATATATATATATATATTTTAAAAATATTTGTTCAACCAAACATATAATAAAATAATGTTCTCCAAACTACAAATACCTATATATAAATATTATTCAGCATTTTTAACAAAATACCTACATTACATTATAACAATGTAATAAATATAATTTTAAATCAAGTAATTCTAATTTACATTTTAAAAATTAAATAATATAAAATACAATAATTATAATTATTATTATTATTATTATTATTTTATATCCAATAAATTATTATTATAATGTTTAATAACATGAAATAAAATTTATATCCCCAAATAATGTTGAATTAATATATATATATATAATAACTTAAATTAAAACTAAATTAAATTTGAATTAAATTAAATAAAATTAAAAGTAAACTAAAGCCTGCCGTAGCAGTCCTTGCAAGGACTGCCCACGGCAGTCCCTGCAGGGACTGCGCACAGCAGTCTCCTTGACTGTTGTGCGACAGTCAAATGGCCGCAGCAGGGGTTACGGTGGAGGGGGGGTTCGGCCAATGCCGACTCTCCCAACCCTAATAAAATAAAATTAACACAAACACAAAAAAAAAGACTTCGTTTAAAATTTTATTTAATTAATATTTTCTTTTAAAACAACAAAAACTTCCGTCTAACAGGTACGGATTCCGACGGCCTTTACGGCCAAATAAAATTCGACTTCAATTAAATTTTTTATTATGTACCGCAAACACGTAAAATAAAAGTTATTTATATATATATAAGTATACAAAATAATTTTGTATATATATAATATATTTATATACACATTTCGTATGAACAAATATCCAGTTATAGGTACAGAGGATAGGAGAATAACAGAGTAAAAATAGCTTGTTATATATATATACTAAGGATATATTTTTCATAATCACCAGAATAAATTGTCCTCATAAAATCAATTTAAGAGAGTTTATTTTCAGAACACAACATTATTTTCCCAAAGTCAAATCAAAAGAATATTCATAGGGAAAATTTTTATAGTCAATCTTTGTTTAATTTCTACAGTAATTTTCACTTTTCAGTAATTTCTCTTTTCTAAGGTTTCATTTTTTCTTTCACCAAATAACCTAATTATTTTTCTATT
>VDFB02210947.1:0-11461 GCA_007258455.2 Sequoia sempervirens
GAGGGAGCTTCCCCTCCTAATTTGAAGAGCACTCATTGCGTAGTGTACATAGCTGTCCGTACAAACCTGCACTCCAGAGGTGTTTGATTTTACGCCAACAATAAAAATGAACAATAAAATTGACTAAGTATGGAACTCAGTCCAAGGAGGTAGCCAAGTGCAACGCCCAAATTGCAACTGATAAACTACTAAAAATAGCAAACTGACATTAGTCGAGTTGAACCAAGCTAATGATGATGCCACTGCCACAAATAGACTTACTGAAAATAGCAGATGCCAAAAATAGTAAGTTCACTTCAAACTCAACAGAAAGCCAAACTGATCAGCCACACTGAACTGCAAATGATTGAGTTGTTGCTAGAGTGATACTGCTACAAATATACTTACCAAAAATAGTGCACTGCTATAAATAGTAAGTTTGCAAAACCTCATCTATACACCAACTGAGCAATATCATGACTTACTATAAATAGTAGGTGTTTCCAAATATCTTTTGAGCACAAACCGGGCAGCCATCATGACTTACTATAAATAGTAAGTGCCCGGAAAGGTTGTCAGATTCAGATGCATGTCACACCACCTCAGAGGTCTCTGAAAACCCAAAAAAACCCAAAAACCTTTCCTGCATGCAAGCTATCCGTCAAAATTGCATGTTATTATCTTACCATGCATGTTACCTCATCCTAAAGCTCTCCAAAAACCCAAAAAGCTCCACCAGAAATCCGTCAGAAACTCATACATGCAAACCTTCGAAAATGCATCTAAAAGTGGAAACCCTAATTTTTGCTTTTGCTTAGCCTACGAATTTCCTGGAATAAGCTAAATCCAACTGAAGAGCGTGGGGCTAAATTGGGGACATTACAATCCGCCCTTCCCAAAATTGCTTGTCCTCAAGCAATGCCACCACACTCCAAGAAATCAATTTGATCTTTACTATGCCAAGTAGGATCCCAGGGTCCCAAATCCATCTCTGTATAGACCCACCATGCTGACGCTGCACCACATTGATCACATAAACATGACCAATATCCCAAGACTACACTGTACTCCTTCCAAACACACGGCTTAAACCGATTGTCATGAAGGAACTGAAATCATAATCCTGCAGCATCCCATGTCCTATAAACTCTAAGGAATCAAAAACAGCAATCCCACAATCTAACACATTCCTGAGCAATAAGAAAAATAGTCTTCTCAACTCAAAGACATGCTCTTCATCATAACTCCTCATAACACCAAACAAAGTCACATCAGCATATATGACTCTTCCAACACTTCTTGCAAAGAGAAGAGCAACTCCTTGCAAAAGATCCTCCATCACATCCTCAAAATTCTTTATGGATAAACAATGTCTTCTCTGAAGATTACGGACATATTCAAGAAGACACTTGAAATCTCTCACAACTCTCTCTACAAAAAACTCAAAAAGACGAACCAAAACAGCCCAAGGTTCGCTGCCCTGAACATGAGTATAGAAGAATGTGCGCAAGTGATTACTGGAAAGAACTCCAACTCTATCCAAAAACTAATTCTAATCAGTCTGAACCACCATTCTTCCCATTTGAGGCAAAAAATCATCTCTGGAAAGAGATCATAAAGTAAAAATATGAGCGTACCAGCTGCCCACCAAGTCAAAATTGAATGACTCAACATTTGATTTGAGAGAAATCAACATGCTAAGAAAAGAATAGCTGCTGCCATACTGAAAATTCTCATTCAATCTAACCAATTTGCTTAGATTTGAAGCCGGAAGCACCCATTCAAACAGTTCCATCACAGCAAAGAACCATTCTGTAATGTCCCCATTTTGGCCCTACGCTCTTCATTTGGATTTAGCTTATTTCCAGAAATCCGTAGGCTAAGCTGAGGCAGAAAATTAGGATTTCCTCTTTCAGATATTGCTGAGTTGGCATTCTGAGGTTGTTGTGCAGACTTACTATTTATAGCAGTTCGCTATTTTTAGCAAGTCTATCTTTTGGTAGTATCTATCTAACAGCAATTCAATCCTTTGCAATTCAATGTTCAATTTGGCTTTTTGTTGTTTTAACGTTAACTTACTATTTATAGCAGTTGGCTATTTTTAGTAAGTCTAATTTTGGCAGTAGCATCATTAGCAATTCAGCTCAAGTCATCTTGCTATCCTTCAGTTTCAATTTGGCTTTGGTTATCTCCATGGATTAAGTTTTATACTTAGTCATTTTTATGTTTCTCAGTTGTACCCCCACGCCTAGGAATGATCACTTCATGTTGTTTTTAAAAGGGGGTCATTATAATCAATGGTGCATTTAATGAATTATTAAATGCTTTATTGTAGCAAAGTGAAATTGGACGCCTAAAAGAGGTTGATTAATAATTTATTATTTCAAAAAGGGAAATGCTTAAAGTGGTGTCCCTTTTGGAAGTTGAAGTGATTCAACTTCTTGGAATTTGAAGAGTCTCTTGTTGCTTCATTTGCCAATTGAAACTTATATATTGTTATTGTTTTGAAGAGCGGGATTATTTTGGAAATATTGTAAAGTTATGCTGCTGGTTTGAAATCCAGAATCCGGCTAAGGGAAAGCTTAGCAATTTGTCTCCATTCTTCGGGCCTGAAACTATGGTTCCCTAGATGGTGGATCGAGAGTGTGCTTCATTTAGAAGTGCACATTGAGCTTCATTGTTGGAGAATTTGAAGTATTTTTCAGTTTTTGAGCTTGTTGGTTCATTCATGGCTGAAGGTGATTTTCATTAACAGCTCTTTGTACGATTTTAATATGCTTATGGGTATTGAAGATATGGATTCCTAGCACATGGGCGCCCCTTCCCATAGAAGATCAGAATTTATTTCAAAGTATTTATTTTTATTCTTGCAAAATCACCCTTGCTAAGGGTCGTACCATGTTGGGAGCATTGGGAATTGTGCAAGTAAATTAATGGTTGCTTTTTGAAGTTGTTTCATCATCATGACATGGGCGCCTATCCTCCAGAGGTTCATTGCAATTGATTTCACTCAATTTGGAGGTAAATTGATAAAGTTATGTGCATTTCATTGATGTACAGTTTGCTGGTCTGATTTTCTGTATTCTCTGTTTCTGATCAGAACTTGTTAGTTTTTGATATAATGCTGGTTTGAGCTTCATTTCTATATCATTATTGTATTGTAAGAGTTAGAGGAAGTGTTACTCTAACCATTGATTGATTTGGAAGCATATCTTTCTTATTTGCAGCTGTTTAATTCATTGTAAAGCTGATTAGTAGTACTAACAGCTATTTATTTTATTTGCTGCAATTAGTTTAAATTTCATACTCCCACGATTGAGTGGTTGAGTATAAATAATCATCTTTCTTAATTGTAAGTTTCCCCCCACTAAATAAGTGGTTGTGTGGACTGTATTCCCCCCACGTTAATAAGTGGAAATGAGGATTTAAATGGCTGGTTTGCCGCCTTTAATAATGTAATAATCTCACCCACTGAATAAGTGGAGTATCCCCACTGCTTGTGGATGCCTGCATCAGCAGATGAATTGTAATTTCAGTTCAGTTTACTCCTAACGATCCTCTGACCATATGCTATCACCTTGCCCACATTGGGATCTTGGTGAGCATTCTTGGTTAGAGTTACTTCCATGCTGATTTGCTTTTGGAGCTAACGCTAAGCAGTGACTTGTTGCTGGTTTGTGTATTCAATTTTGGGAAAAAATTAAGGGGCATATTTCACATTCTTTGCTCCAATTCACTCTCCAAACCACCAGTCAAGATCAGGAAAATTCATAAAATGGCTGATAAAGAAGGTAGCAGCACCCAAAGAGCATAAATTTTGATGGTTATTACTCCAACATACCTTCTTTTCACACATGATAATCTTTATCAGAACATGTTGAAAATCCCATACTTACATAATCAACCATAGAAATTTTCCAATACACCAGAACAAATTCTCTTTATAATTCCAAATGAATGATAGAGCCAAAAATGATCTCCAGAATCCAGTGTCCTCTCTAGTGTTCCATGGAAGCCCCATCATGAAGACTTCAGCAACATGAGTACATGGAACAAATAATGTCTTCAAATCTCATCCTGAGAAGAGATTGGAGTGAGTTGAATTAGCACTCAACTCAAAAGATGAATTATTGAACATATAAACCCTTTGAATTGCAACAATTGCCTTATTAACAATTTTGAATGCATGATCTCGTTCATTAATCCAACCTTGATAATCTGATTTCTTAATCTCCAAGGAGTCTTTGATGCATTGCAGATTAAAGAGAGTGGCTCCAATCCTAACACCTTCCAAACTCTCTTCAATCAAACTATATGAGTGGTCAATTTTGAATAGGGCTTGCACCTCATCTTCAATGGATATCAAGAATTGACATTCCCACTCATAAATGTGCGAGGATGGTGAACTGTGGGTAGGTTGCATTTAAAAATCAGAGTTATGTTTCTTGTCTTTGCTGCTCTCATAGCTACTCCAAAACTCTTGTCTTTCACCGTCCGCCAACTGAAAATGCCCAAGGTCGTCAAGAGGATCAGATTCTACCAATTCTTCAAGCCTTTCTTTACAATCAGCTTTATGAAGAGATAAATCTAATTTCAATTTGAGAACCTCTTTAAGCTTTTCATCATCAAGGACCCTGTGGTCTTCTATCTCTATTTCCCCTTCATTGTCTCCTTGATTATACGCTAAAGAAGCCCCCAACTTGATCAATGAGCCATTATTTATCACTGTCCCGAAAATTTTAGCAGCAACAAACTCTTCCTTAGTGGCTGCAACCAACTTAAAAGGGTTCATTATGCAGCTTTTCCATGCAAGCTACTTTGTCAAGGACATCTCCTCCAAAGGCCATCTCATAGCTTGCAGTGAAATCAAAATTTTGTACTTTGTTGGGATCAAAGGGAAATTTATCCCATACAAGTTCCTTGTCAACATTAGGAGCCTTCACACCTGGATCCCAAATGCTGAAGGGCTGATTATTTTGATCACAAAGAGATTGCCTTTCGTACTTCTCCTGCAGTGGTGACTCTTTGAATGAGACACCTATAATGTCCCCTTCCTAGGCAGTACAGTTATGTTTGAGGTTAGCCTATCATTCAGATCCTTGTAGGCTGGCAAAAGTGTTTAGAGGATCACTTGAGACAGTTATCCAGCGTTTGGGAACATCACTCCAGCAGTTGATTCAGGTTTGGGCCTTTGCGGACACTTACAGAGTGATTTAGAGGTACTTACTATTTATAGTAAGTCAGGCAGGCAAGAGGAGTTGTTTTTGGCAGGGCACCTAATTCAGTTGGTCACCTCAGTATCGACCCAGTTTGATGATTTGTTGAGCGAACAGGGATTATTAGAGCATTTAATAATAATTAAAGAGATTATTAATTTGACTTTAAAATATCAAGTGATTTTAATGAAATATTAAAGTTATTATTAAAATGGCAAATTATAAAGTATTTTAATACTTTATAATTAAGAGAAAAATTTAATATTTTAATGAGTTTAATATTCATTAAATAAAAGGACGCCATTTATTAAATATTGGCCTAAGTATTGCAAAAGGGCGAATTATTTATTATTAAATGTGATTGAGCTGATTTTTGAGAAGGGTCGACTTTTTGAGAGAGGTTATATAATTCCTCAAGGCAAATCGAACTCATTATGTTGATTATTCGAATTTGTTATTATTTCTCTCTAAGAGCAACAGGGTTTGGGAAACAAGGGTTTTTGCAGATCATCAAGTTTTGAAGAATGTTCCCTCTTTAGAATCCGGCATACTAAGACTGTGAAATACCAGTTGAAGGTTGTCAACAGGGTGACTTCATTCAGAGGTTACAGTTGTGCTTATTGAGTTGATTCAGAAAGGGTTTGAAAGAGATTTTTCATCAAATACTTGAGGCGACTTTACTGAGATCCATTTCTAGTGGTTTGGCACACTTCCCAAGAAAGTACGGATTTACTTCTTGCTGGTACAGGCCGTACTTTGCTGCAGCAAAGGCCATACTTCTTCTCCAGAGCAAATCGCCTTGCTTTTTCACCTTCTATCTTCTGCAAGTTGGACGCCTAGGGTTTTTGGAGCCATTGCATCTGTTTCGAGGTGGGAGATTGCACATTTCCTTTCAGCCGTACCATCTCAGGCTCTCTTTCTAGCGCCTGCAAGCTTATCCAGGTTTTCAATAAATAGCTTGCCTTTTTGTCTGAATGTTTGAATATTGCAGTTGTAATCATTTAGGAAGATTAATAAATCATTTAGCTTCGAGATCTGAGCAGTATTCTGTAGTTTTTAAGCATCTGGTATTTTATATTATTTTTCCAAGCATTTCTTTGCAAAATCGCAATTTGCCTTTTTATTGCAAAAACACCAAAAAACTCAAAAATACAGAAAACAAACAAAAACTCAATTTTATCAGCCAGTGGTCGGGTTGAGAGACACCTGGTCTCTTACAGTGCTATTAGAGCATAGTTTTCCTGCCATCCTGTGCTTTTTCAATCAGATGTGTGCTTTTTCGATGCTTTTTCATGAGTAGGGATATCATTTTCTACAGTAAGGGTAGAGGAACAGGCAGAGTTGAGGATTGGACAAGTCCACCTATTCCTGAAAGTGAGACAGTATCAGGGGTTTTGGGTATTCACATATCCAGTTCAAATAGCAGTGAAAACAGTGTCACAACACTGATGGCAGACCGTGAGATTCCTGCAGAGACGCATAGGGATCCAGGGAAAGAGCATGCCGAAGGTGATATTACTAATGAGGAGTTCAGACGCAGGCATGATAATATGATGGACATGATGTCCCAGTTGATGGGCACGATGAGGCAGTATACTCCATCTCAGCCGCACTATATTCAGATAGGACAAACGAGCAGAACTACAGGCGTAGACCAGTCTTTGGTGTCAGCACCGCGACAGTCGTCACCTATCTATCATGAGCGTAGGCCTGGACAACCTACATTCATATCTAGAGAGACACCACCTTCGACTCCGGAGGCAAAGTAGCAGGGTCATCATCATGAGTTTCAGCCACACAATGGCATGTCAGTGGCAGATGTGACTAGATTTTATGGTGAGTATTCGTCATTGGCACCTGAGATCAGGCAGTCTTTGACTTTTCATGAGTTTATGGATGTGCATAAACCTAGAGGGGGAGGTAGATTTGACCGCAGAGCTCCTGAGCACCAGCAGCCACAGCCACAGGTGAACAGGGATCTACAATATGCAGTCAGCAAGATTACCTTGCCTTACTTTGATGGTTCTGATAAGAGTTCAATGAGGTCTTGGGTACAGAAGTTAGACAATTACCTATCATTGAGACCTATGTAGGAGGACGAGGCCATTAAGTTTGCTACACTGCATCTTGATGGATTGGAACATGATTGGTGGCATCAGGGCATGTACACCCTTGGTCATCACACAGTTACTACTTATCAGGAGTTCACCAGCAGGCTCATAGAGAGTTTCGACAAAAAGGATCCAGAGCTTTATTTCAGAGAGCTAGCTCAGCTTAGACAAACAGGTAGTTTGGATTCCTACATAGGTGAATTTCAGAGAGTTGCAGTCATGGTGACAGGCATTTTTGAGAGAAGACTTGTTATTCTCTTCGTCGAGGGTCTGTTGGAGCCGATGAGAGGTTGGGTCAAGGCATTTGATCCTCCTACTCTTCAGGAGGCCATGAGGAAGGCACGTAGTATGGAGCTTGTAGCACCTCGTTGCAAGTTCTCTTCGGGCTCGACACCTTATACGAGGCCTAATAGATCATTTGACAGGAATAGGCCATTTGACAGGAAGAGGGATCCACCTGATCCTAAGAGACAAAATGCACCACCATTTTACAGGGAAACGTTAAATGACTTACGTAAGAAAAAGTTGTGTTTTTAGTGCAAGGCACCCTATGATGAGAAGCATGTATGCCCTCTTCGTCCCAAAGTAAAAAATAAACAAATGGAGTGGTTTTATGAGGGAGAAGAGCAATCTGATTTGTCAGACCAGCAAGCTGATTTAGAGCATTCAGATGATGAGAGGTCTGAAATTGATGGTGAAAATGAAGGAGGAAGGAAGTTACAGGATGCACATTTGACTAGTCTTCAGAGAGATGGATCTTTTAGACTTCGTGGGCTCCTAGCAGGTCAGAAAGTGAACACTCTACTCGACACTGGTGCTACTCACAATTTTATAGATGCACGGTTGGTAGAGAGATGAGGTATACAGACAGAGGAGTTTGAGGGTATTCGAGTCAAGGTGGCTGATGGGTACACCCTCAAATGCAGTAGAAAAATAACAGATCTTCCGATGCGGCTAAACAACTATGAGTTCAAGACTGAATTCTACATTGTTAATATGGGAGATACTGATGTGGTACTTGGGATGGCATGGCTTCACGATTTGGGTGAGTTCACACTCAATCTTCGGGATATGGAGATGAAGTTCAAGGTAAACGGGAAACCTCATGTCATCAAAGCCATCAGAGAGAGTAATCTGAGGATGGTATCGTACAGACGGATGGAGAGACTCATTCATCATGATATGGTTGATTGGGCTGCAGAGTGTATGTTATTACCAACACAGCAGGAGCAGCAAAAGGTTGAGTACCATCCAGACATTTAGATACTGAGGACTAAACACTCTAAAGTGTTTAGTGACATTCCACCTAGCAGACCTCCAGACAGAGGCATCGAGCATATTATCGAGTTGGAGGAGGGCACAAAGCCCATTATGATTACACCCTATAGGCATTCGAAACGGCTCAAGGATGAGATAGAGAAGACAATCAATGAGCTGTTGGCTATGGGGCATATCAAACCTAGCAAGTCACCTTTTGCTTCATCGGTCGTATTGGTGAAGAAAAAGGATAGATCACTTCAATAAGAAAACAATTAAGAACAGGTACCCGATACCTCGCATCGATGAGTTGATTAATGAGTTGCACGATGCTATCTTCTTCACGAAGATTGACTTGAGATCTAGGTACCATCCCGATATTATAGCTACTATTGTATAGGGCCATTGAATGTAATGTTTGAACCTTGATGATGAATAAAACATGGTTGATCTTGTTAATAAATGATTGAGTTATGTTTAAATGATGATTTCATTTGATTGTTACTTCTAAATGATTAGTCTTGATTAAATGTTGCATACAATTATGGAATAATAGTATTCTAACTTGTGAGATGTTTTACCTTGTTATGAGCATATGACTGCCGGTGTCATGTCGTGATATGCAGGTATGAAGACTGTACCTCCGGACAGAGGAGAGACATCATTCGGGGAGGAACTTGGTTGGGTAAACAGTAACGAGTACCAAATTGAGCATACACACACATACTATAGATTGAGTAAGCCAAGTCTGTTTGTCGAGATAACGGTAAGTCATATATAGGCTTGTTTATTAACATAAGGATTCTGAATTCACTTCTTTATGCTTTAGGGATGAGAGTGTTTAGACGTCAGACTTTCCAAACCATGATCCAAGTATGAATGATGTGAATATTATGTTTTTTTGATTAATTGGGCACATACATCTATACATACGCACATACAAGTGTATATGTGTACACATTCCGTCTGATATCTGTAGTGGAGATAATATTTAATAATATTGCCTAGCATAATTACATAAATATTTATGTATTAATGTATATATTAACAGTTTGGTTATATTTATGATATATATACATAAATACATAAATGTAAATGTATTATATGTTTATATATATGTATTAATATTAAGGTGAAATTTACATATATATAAATATATATATATATAGATCACGATATAATGTCGGAGAATATATATATATATATATATATATATATATATATATATATATATATATATATATATATATATATATATATATATATATATATATATATTTAGAAATATTACACCTAATTAAAATACATATATAGATATATTTAAACAAAAGATTTGACAAAATCAAATGAAATGAAAATTAAACATTTTAAAACACTTTGATAAAATGCGAATGCAAATCTGGGAAGAGCATAAAAATCGCAGATTTCTTAAAATCGCGAATTGCTTTAAAAACGCGGATTTCTCAAATGTATTCGTTGAAATGTTAAACTTCAAATATGAGCTTAAATAAATGCGTCATTTTTACTTTGAAAACTCTATTAAAATATTGAAGATTTACCAAAGTGAAATAAAGAAGAAAAAAATGCGAAAATGCTGAAGGAAAATGAAAAACGCGCAGAGAAATCGCGCGACTAGGGCCAGGCGTCAGAAAATAGATGAGATATTTCTTGCTTTGCAAAAAGAATGAAATGTGGACGCCATTTGAGCAAGGAAAAAGTCTGAAATGGAAACTTGGCATTTAACCTAACTGTAAAAACGCGCCAGTTGAGAGTTGTCACGTTTTTAATAGTCTGAAACAAATTCGAAATGAAATAAACTTCTTGCTGTCAATTTCTCCATATGCGTTTTGAATTATTCTCCTCTTGCTGTCAATAAACTAGTCGAATCATCTTCAATCTGATGACTAAGGGTTTAAAGAATCCGCCATCTATCATTTTGACCATTTCTGGGCACTTTGCTGTCAATGAACATGCCTTCTTAAGTGGAAAACTGTTTCAATTCGGCCCTATATAATGACGCCCTTCCATTCATTGTGAACACACTTTTTGAGAGCAATCTGAGTTTAGTGTTTTCATTCCATATCCATTTTATAATACTGCCTGAGTTTTCCTGTATTGCTGAGTTTGATAAGCACAGTAAATTATTTCCAGCATTTACCAGTCACAGTGAATTAAAGTCAATTTGAGTTTAAAGTGAGGAATTTGTATTGCTGAGTAGGAATTGAGTGGTGAAAACACGTCTGAGAGAAGAGTTATAGGAGTTCACTATAGAGTGAAATACTATCATAAAAGAAGCCATATTTAGCTGAAACTCCGGAAGCTTATTTCAAGGAGGAATTTTGAAAGAGCAAGTCTGGAACGAGAAACTCTAAAATCAGGCAAGAGTCTTCCTATTATATAACTTTTGTTTAAGTATTGTTTATTTTGCGTCTTGTGTTCATTGCTTTCAATTAGCTTAATAGGAAAGAACCAATTCGATGAATAAAGCAATGCATTAAAGGAGAAAATGTGTAAAGGATTCAATGATTAAGGGGAAAATTGTGAATAAGGGATTATTTGGGTTAAAAGTTTAAGGGATTAGATTATTTCTCTTGCAATCAAAACGAAATAATGGAAAAGATAAAAGAGAAGGATTTATTTGCATTTCCAATGGTTTTTGCATATTGTGTATGATCTCTATATATGGAGAATACGTAGACGTACTTATTATATCTACTAGGATCGAAATGATGGCAGAATCAAGTGAAGTCTTTTAGCTTAAGTTATTAGGATAACTGAGACAAGTTTAGTACTCCTAGGATAAAGAATTCCTAGCTAGGAGGAATTGATACAAGACTCTTGAATACTGTTTTCATTTCTAGTAGGTTCGTATGATTGTTGGATGTCTGGGATGACGGA
>VDFB02210948.1:0-15242 GCA_007258455.2 Sequoia sempervirens
TTTCAATTCTCCATAAAGCTATTAAGAGCGGAATAGAGAAGGTTGTAATGACGTGCTTGGTAAAAAATGCATTGCCTATTTTTACTTCTTATTATATAACTCATAACAAGATGAATGTTGCTTGTTAATTGACCAGTGACTGTTACTGGGGAAGTTACCGGGAATCTTCAATCATGATAACATATATTAATCATATTCTTATTATAGATTTATTCTTTTATTTTGACTTGTTTACACAAATCTATTTATTTAAAATTTCAATTTATTAAGATCTATTATTCAATTATGTAAATTCCTCTATAAACTTATTCTAAAACCTTTATTTATTTATTTATTTTTCATGCTTTCCTCAATGAAGCTAAACAAACAAAGACGCAGCGGACACATTACTCGGACAATGTCAACATGTAAGACCACAATCACAAAGGGAATTATATCCTCCTGGCTTCGATTTACTCCTAGAAGTCGCAAGGCTAAGGAAAATGCACACAATTGAAAACAACATCAACTCCAACAATAGCATTACGACATCATCAAATAATGGAAGACACCCAAAAAAAACAACTTTCAAAACATAAAAACCATTCCGACTAGGTTACAAGTTGAAGGTACTCATCCTTGTCAAGGATGATGGCAAGGTTGGGGAAACTTTCTTGTCAACTCTATTTTTCCACATTATTCCCATTGGGTTTCATGAGGCTCGCCCAGTCCTGCCAGAGCAGGTGGAATCGAGGCTTACTACCTGCAATCCTGCATAAAAGTAAATGTTGTGTACAAGATATCTATCAAATCAACCTAGTGTTAGAGGGAATTGTCATGTCGTATGCCTCTCATGAATGAGTGATACAACATCATCCTTCTAACACTCTACAATTAGTGATACATCATAAACAATCATCAATAACAATTACTAATCAGATGCAACCATAGTATTAAATCCACATGTTAAACATAACCAATTAATTACCTTCATCATCAAGATTCGAAGCCGACTACCTGAAAATCATAAACTAAGATGGAAACATAACACATTAGCACCAATTATTCATGCTAATTCATTGCCAAAATACACATTTCTGGTTAAACTTCATCATTTAAACATCATGTACTACATTCTATTCATTACTCAATGCAAAATCTCACAATATATGTGTCACAAGATCATAATTTATGGCCTTTTCAAAAATAGAAACATAATTATCACTTCAAAACACACATAATTTCAGATTTAACACAAATTCACTGCATACACACTCAAATTCACTTCACACTAGAGACACCACAAAATAACTAAAGGGTAACACAAGAGTCCCAAAATGCATTTCCAGTAGGAAGGATATCGGTGCATTGCGCACTACACCGAGAGTCCTATCCATTCCACCGAATTTCTACACCATTGAACCTACATCACCCAGAGACAAACTAGGGCAACCAAGTACAGACTACACAAACAGACTAACACACCCTTACGAGTACGAGCAGCTAGATCATCACAATGGGCTCATAGTGCCTCAGTGTATGAACCTACACTCGGATACGAAGCTGTAATGCCCCGCCAAGCAACCCCGAAGGATACTAATACATCTAACATTTATGGCACCAATTTTTTTTTTAAAAGTACTAACATACATCATAATAATTATAGATCACATGAAATGAAACTAAACATGAACTACAAATAACAAATCCCTCGGGTTTACATGACTGCATTACTTTTCACAACAACATCATTACATCACCAGAAAGGTAAGTATACACCAGTAACCATAAGATAACATGAACATGGACAATACATTAATCAAGGATTACAATATTACAATGCCACTTCCCAACATGAATGGGGAAGATACAATAAAATGGAATGATACATTTGAAATGAAGGAATACAAAGCTGCAATACTGGATCCAACTCTGGTTCAAATCAGAAGTCACTGCAAGGTACAATTTTGTACTTCTTGATCGACAACTGGGAGGCCAATGGGGTGCATAGCATGTTCCACCCAACCACGTGGACCCAAAGGCCCACCCCATGTGCTAAGAGATGACAAGAAGGTTCCCAATGATAACCATCATACAGAACAAGGATACAAGACTTCACATTAAGAACCACAATAACATAAGGTTATCTCCAGCACAAGATATAACCAACACAAGATGTGCCCAAAATAAGAAATAACCAATAAAGCATCAACATACAAATGCCAACATGTGCTTCCAGAGGCACAAGAATAATATAAAGGGAAACAAAGCATACTTGGTTGTTAAAAGAAGAGTGTCATCGCAATGTTGCATGGGTTACCCTGGCAAATCTTCCTAGGCCCCAGCCCCCAACTTGGGTTACCTTAGTGACCTCTTACGAAACCCGGCCCCACATGCAATCCAATGCGGAATCGATTATCTTTCATAAAGACACGATAACAATCTTACCATTCCAGGCCTTCTCGACTCATTCCCATGTCTTAACTAGCCCTTGAGTCCATGAGCGAGGCATAATTATCAAGTTAAATATTTTAGACTACCCATTTCCCTAATACACTAGTTTAGTTTTCACTTATTAGACTAATTCCACATGAGTTACCCAGGCACCACTTTGTGTGCCGGCCCCCATGAAGAACCACTCCCCTACTAACAACATATCTCAAAAACTCAAATGGAAAGTCAACTTGCTCAAGAAATGTAATCCAATAAAATAGCTGCATCAAGAGAGGCATGCACCATCTAGCGCTAGAACTTCAAAGTAACGAAAACCACATTCAAATGCAAGGCTCAAGGCACATAAAAACAATCCAAGTGCAAGATCAACCATAATCAAAGTACTAGACAGAATCATAAAACCACCTGCTTTCAGGTGAAACAACATTAAACTCAATAAATACATCGGGCTTGATATGGGTTACCCAAGGCGATCCTCCTAGGTCCTCGGCCCCCATACCAACCCTTGCAAAAATA
Source organism: Sequoia sempervirens (assembly GCA_007258455.2). Classification (NCBI taxonomy): domain Eukaryota; kingdom Viridiplantae; phylum Streptophyta; class Pinopsida; order Cupressales; family Cupressaceae; genus Sequoia; species Sequoia sempervirens. The sequence goes on from VDFB02210948.1 coordinate 2,950, forward strand.
TAAAATAAAAAAAATCATATCCCCTCTAACCTCTGGAAGACAAACATATTAAAACACAATGGTTCCCAAATCAATGTGGCTACAGGACATGATCTCAAAATAAAAACCAACCATAACCATCTCAGAACTAATTATTAGTGTCAACAATCATAAAAACAACCAACTCTAAACTCAACACTGAAATCAACTCAAAACAGGAAAACTCAATGCCAATAAGCATAATGATAAGATCAATAAGAATCATCAAATAATACATCCACATAAGACCTTATTTTCTCAACATCATGTTACTTATCCACTCATTCAAATGTATAGTTCAGAACAACCAAGCAATCAATTAATTCTGGTTGTTACGACAATAGTAATCCATGAAGTGATGCATATCCATTAGCTATTAAGAATGCCAAGTAGAATCACCAAATAAGTCATTAATACTTGATGTAAATCTAAAGCTAGAACATATATTCTAACACATAAACACTATCTTTTAAAAATAAGATACAAATATACACTCATATTCCTAAATCTCTTTTACTTAATTTACTATCAATCCAACTATACAATCATTAAGGAAGTTACAGTATACTTCATGGTTCACCTTTATCTTTAGAAACCTATCTCCTCCTCAAACTTACATATATATATAAACATCACATTACATATTGATAAGATCATATTTGTAACATATAACTCGATATCCAATACTCCTCATCAAGCAACATACCATAATAGCTATTATGGGAGAGATCAAGAGCTTACAAAATGCTACATAACAATAACTCCTCTACATAAGCATCGTCGGTTGACAAATTAGTGCACAAGGTTAAGAAATAAAAAAGAATATACAAAAGATCTTCTAGGTATAGAGAATTAGAAGGTGACTCCATTAAACCTAAATAATACACAGCGCAGAGTCTATTCAACATTGGAGAGAAGTTGAGGTTTAATGAAATTGAATTCTCATACAAAAGATTCGGCTTATTACTGACAAGCCAAAGTAAAAGTTTAATACTTCTTTGAAGTATTTGATCCTAAGTTTTAACCATTCATAGTATTTTCTAGAAGAGCATCTAAAATGCAAGAAGGGGTAAGCGATTTCCACGAGAAGGCCTGAGACCGAATTTTAACATAAAAGAGCTCCCTATTAAGTTCAAGTGTTGTGGCTGAGAATGGTTGACAATGACATCAGAGAGATTATTCAAACCTATAAACTTCTTAATATGTACAAGTGCTGCAATAGAGATAGGTTGATAATGAAAATAGAGAGATCATTTAAACCTTTAAACTTCCTATTATGTCCAAGCGCCGCAGCTAAGACAGGTTGACAATGAAATCAAAGGGATTATGTAATTTACTACACCTTTGCAGTCTAAAATTTGTAGCTGTGCTAAGCTACCAAAAGTTTCAGGGCGGCTATTTAATTTTGTACAATACCTCAACTCTAAACATTGTAACTGTGATCAGTTGCCAAATATATTAGAAAATAAATATTGGAATTTGCAAATGTCAACATCTACATGCATTTTATCATTATTTTCAAATGTTGCAACTGTGATAGATTGCCAGTACAATCTAGCAGGTTATATAAACATTTACAACATTCTATTTCTAGTACCATAGATGTGATAGGTTTTCAACGGATTCAGGAAGGCTAATTAAACTGATCCACTCTCTAACTCCTAAAAGCTTCAGCTTTGAAAGGTTGAGAATGGTATCAGGGAGGTTAATTAATTTACTACACAAGGTAGCGAATAGAAAGATCAGGGATATCACGCCACCTAAGACACCACTCAGAGTTCAAAATTATTTAAGTCAAATCAGCTAAAAGAAGAAAGTCAGCGCCAAGAAATGATAATTCAAATTCAATACAGGGTCGGCTTCAAGTTAACGAATATCCATTATCAGAGCTAACATGTAGGGACAAAGGCTTGCGAAACTTGGCTAGAGTTTACAGAGCAGGCTTAACTTAATTTGTGTTAGACATGCATACCAAAAATGTTCAAAATAAAGGTGAAATCAAAGAATACTAGAATGGCAGATCTCCATACTCAAACAACCATGATTAGATCAAAACCTGGTCTTTATCTCGATTTGGTATGTATAATTGAGCACGCCCAGGCGAGCATGTGAACCATGAATCTTTACGAGCTCGGATGACATTAAGTTACTTATAAACAAGTCATTCTTCATTGACTCACTTAGAATACTATGAACAAATCATGGTGAACTAAGCTTGGTTAGATTTAGAAACCAATCATCACAACCATCTTTGAGTCCAAAAGAATGCATGTATAGTCACTGTGTTATTGCGGAAAATGGTCATACCGCAGGTTTGAGACTTTTAGAGCAAGGAGTAGGCCACTATCAGCACATGAAGTCACACGATATACAAAATTGAAGGGGATAGATATACTACGTATTAGATTGAGAATCCATGTAAATAGAATCATACACAAAGAAATCGGTAGATGATGCCAAAAAGGGATGGATTTAAAACATTGATTCAATTCATTAACAGGTTTAAGAAGTCAGTCACTCCAAGCGGCTTCTACACTATGACGATGTTGATTTTTTTTTTATTGTTTAAAAGGGAAAAAGGATTAATGAGCAACTAGGATTACTTGATAATCTCATATTTGAATCCTCCATCCCCGCATTGGTGATGAAGTTGACTATAGCATAGGCGTCAATGGGATCCAGTGGCATAGCCAAATCCTCTGTCAGAGCTCTTCCTGCCTGTGCACACATGGAAGCTTGGAACCGGTTATCCACAACCTTACGCTAGAGCCTTCCCCATTATCATATCCCTACCACCAACATTTTCACCCATTATAAATCCTATTTCGTTCTCTCCCCTAGCACCCCTCTCTCATCTTGAATTCCACATGCATTATAAAAAAAATCCACAACTCACTTCCGACATGCAAGGAAGTTCGTGTTATCTGCTAGGCTTCAATACAAGATGGACTTGGTGCCTTGAGCTACTCATTTTTCTCAGCCATTTATTAACATTCCAAAATCATTGATCTTCTCTGTAAGAAGCTAAGTGCAATTTCTATCAGAGGTGAGAAGGAAGGAAAACTGTGTCAATATAGTTGAACACTGTGGAGACTAATCATAGGTTGGGTAGCCCATTCTGCGCAAAGGTTTGAGGTGTTAGCTAAAATATCCTGGCCATCGTAATTTCTTGTTTGAAAAAAAAAATATCCTTTGACTAAGTATTCCATGCACATTAAGTAATTCCCCCCATGCAAGGCCAACGATACCAAATTACGGAGTATTCTCCCCCACGATCTGCGAGGTATTCAATGTCATAGCAACCTCCACAAGACGTTACCACCGTAGTGCTCAAATGCATTAATTACTACATATATGCAACCGTTTCAATTCTCCATAAAGCTATTAAGAGCGGAATAGAGAAGGTTGTAATGACGTGCCTGGTAAAAAACGCATTGCCTATTTTTACTTCTTATTATATAACTCATAACAAGATGAATGTTGCTTGTTAATTGAATAGTGACTGTTACCGGGGAAGTTACCGGGAATCTTCAATCATGATAACATATATTAATCATATTCTTATTATAGATTTATTCTTTTATTTTGACTTGTTTACACAAATCTATTTATTTAAAATTTCAATTTATTAAGATCTATTTTTCAATTATGTAAATGCTTCTATAAACTTATTCTAAGACCTTTATTTATTTATTTATTTTTCATGCTTTCCTCCTCAACGAAATAAACAAACAAAGACACCCAACAGACACATTACTCCAGACAAAGTCAACACGCAAGACCACAATCACGGAGGGGCATTACATAACCTAATTATTTTAATCAAGCTAATTCATCCTCTTTTTGCACTAAACACTTCATCTAATTAAATTAAGTAAATCAAAGATATTTGAATTTAATCTCCCCAAGTCATCTTATTTAATTAAATGGCCTAGGTTTATCTAGATTAAATATCGAACTTTCACCCTCATTAAATCTTTAATTTAATAAATATCTCTTTAGTCTCCTAATCTAATTGCATAAAATTAAATCTTTGAAGATTAGCAATTAAAACTAAATTTCCTCTAAACCAAGGGAATATTCATTATCCTCTTTTTTTCACAATTAAAAATTGTTTTAATTTGTAAATTACCTTTTTTCCTCACCTAAAGGAATATTCTCTCTCCTCCAATCAACTCACTTGGATTCTTGAACAAGCTAAACCTTCAACCCCTTGAGTAAGATACCTTTGACCTGTGTGAGCAGGTCAAAAGTGTCTTTGTTTGAGGCAAGTGTGAGCCTTTGATTAAAATCTCATCATGCATTCTCATCCATTGATGAGAACCCATGATCCATGCCTCTCATCCTCTTCATCTTAGACTGTTGATTAAGCTTTTTGATCTCAACCATTCATTCCTCATTTTCTCTCCTATAAATAGGTCACTATTTGGAGACAAATGGATCCATCTTTTATTTTCAACTTATCTTTGTTTGAATTCCGCTGCATCCATATACTCTCAATTTGCACTCACTTGCTAGCTTATTTTATGTCATTTCGGTACTAATAGCTGAAGAGCATCCATTAATTGCTTCAATGCATCATCTTAGTTTGTATATGAATTAGGGTTTTCATCTTTTAGCATAATTTTAGCTTAGAATAGCTTAGCAATAGCATAATTAGATCATTTGTAGCATAAAATCATAGTAACTTAGCTTGCATCATGTTCATTTTTAGCATAATCTAGGTTTTCATACATCAATCAAAATGGTTTCATCTATTCTCTTCCATAGAATCGATTGAAATAGGCTCACTGATCAAGAGATTGGGAAAGGGTCATCTTTCCACATCAACACGATACCAATTCCACAACGGGATAAGTTTTAGATGTATTAGAGTAGATTTTTTGAAAGCTTTCATAATTTAGTATGTTAGGTTTTGATAAAATGTTTAGTTTCAATTTCATTTGAACGATCTTGTTGAGATTCGAGTATTAGTGGCTCTGTTATGCTTTAATTCTTTATGGATCAAGTGTAATTCGGCCAATACTGATATTTTCGCATCACATTCTGGCGCTAGAAGGAGGGAAAATTGATAATCTAACCATTTTTTAGCTCAAATTCAATCTATATGCTATTTAGCAAGTTGCAGTGACACTTAAATTAAAAAAAGAAATGCTATTTCAATAGCGTTGCCATATACAATGTACAGCCAATTTGGAATGGCAGCGCGTATTTAATTTGGCGATCTTTGATTTAAATAATTTGCATGTTAATCTAAAACCGAAAGTTTAAATGATGATGCTCAAAATCACCGATTCGACACTTTCCAATTCCAATCATTGGCTAATATTTAGTAGCAATGCCATCAAAATAATGATGCAATCTTTAACGACTAGTCTTGCTGTAGAAGCTGATGCCCAAAATTTCAAACTACAATGCTATACATATTCCAATGATGCCCACTTTGGGAAGATAAGAATTTTTTTGACATGTGACTTAATTTCTTTAGTTTATCTGATCACTAATGCATGCCTGACTGTGTTTTGGTTGTTAGACTAATAGGGTTTTGTAGGTTTTAAGGACATGAAGCAAAAGTGAAGAAATTCTTTTCTATCTCAAAATTCTATAATTGAAACAAGTGATTGATGCTTTGGGGAAATTATAACCTAATTTCATGCTTTCTACTTTCTTCTTTAGGAAACACACTAGAGTTCAATTTGGTTTAAAATGAACACTCAAAGTTGTATAAAGTTGAACCCTCACATCACATCTTTCAATTGGGCTTAAAATTGAACAAGGAAAACTTCATCTTTCAATTGGTGCTTAAAATGAACTCATCATTGCTTTGAAAGGTAAAAAATTGACAACTGTTTGCTATGTTTTGTGATTTCCAATGTTGTTGGTGAATGCGTATGCAATTATCTCATGCCATTTGGTGACCTTGAGAAACAAAAAACATTGTCTAACACTTTGCAAAATCACCCACATCTTTCAATTGGGTTTAAAATTGAACAGTCATGCTAGTGTGAGAAAGAGACATTGTGTGTGCTCCCTCCTTGCACTTTACGCGAATGGGGTGGTCAAACTACAAGTGTACTCCCTCACTTTTTTTATCTTTGGAGGGGCTTTCCTAAGACCAATTCGAAGGTGACTCCAACTAGTTTTTGACTTAGGCCGGTGTATAAATGGATAAGACTAAACATTCAAGTCCTCATGGTATGTAGGCCTTAGCCATACAATATCTTTCAGAACGGGGTACTACTGTAAAAAGTATAAGATCCCCTAGTAGGATTGATCAAAGATTTTAGTGGCTTCCTGGACACTCACAAAGTTCCATGTCCCTGATTACCCTTACTACAACCAATTTGTTTAGCATACCAAAATCCTATAAATATTTGTTGGTACAAGAATGGTCGTTTTGAAGCCACTCCACATTTGTACTATTCAATTGTAGAAAAAGAAAAATTCCTTTTAATCTTTAGATTTTAAGGATTTTGAGATTTGGTGTCTCGAGAAGTGTGTGCCATGGAGGGGAGCCAGTGTCGCCAAATCTCTAATTGTTCATATTGTCTAGTGTTTGGAGAAATCCTAGTGGGGACTCAACAAATGTAACCATTTCTATCCTAGGGTTGTAAATGATTGTGAGTTAGTTTAACACTTTGCTTGGTTTCAAAAGGATCCAAAAACAAGCATTCACTATCATCCTCAAAATTTCAAACACTTTGGCTCAAATATGGACTTCTTGAGTTAGCCTTGATATACAAACTTATCCCAAGGAAGGAATTATACTTAGGAGTTCTAAATACCAACATTAATCAAACCCATAACTTCTCCAGGAGACACCATAGGAGATTGGCTTTAACCTCATGATTTTCACAAAATGGACATTGTAGAAAATTATGATGTTTTGTTTTAAACATCTAGTTTGGAAACATAATCAAAGGAACCGAATGTTTGTAGTAAAATCGATTTGCTTGAAAGCAAAAATAAAATTGAAAATGAACCACATGACTATTTGGAAGTCGATTGCTCTTGTTGGAACTTTGGAGATGGCACGATTCGCTCATAATTCAACTAAACTTTGAACTCATAAATGGTGAACAAACATATCTCATTAGTAGTTTGAGAACCTTCACTTTTGAAAACAAGGAGACAAACACATAGTGGAGAAATGCAACAACCATACTAGACGAAGAAGAGGAACACGCTGATATTGAGGTTGGAAGGCCCCTATTACCACCACCTACATGGAAATAAATATCTTCCTTTCTTCCATGAACTTAAACTATTTCCACATGATCTCATATCAACTTGATCCCTAAGCCAATGTCTACATGTACTCATTTTTAGCGGGGCATCTCACTCCAAAGCATAACGGAGCACCTTCTAGCGATCAAAGCTCTCACAGCCGAAGAATCTTACATGTCATGCATTTGAGCCAAGAGTGGCATTTAAGGCATTTGTTTTCCCTCTTACATGTCATTTCACCATTTTCAAATATCACCTAATTTCATTTATGGGTACATTCATCAAAATATGCACATCCCTCATCCATTCTCATCTTGACAAGTGGCACCTTGCCATTGGTTGGTTGAATTTTATTCCCACATTGCTTCATTTTGGGCATTTCTCCAACTTGTCAATCTATAAATAAGAGGTCTCATTCCTCATTTTAGCATCCACAACTTGAGTAAACTTACTATACTCAAATTTATAGCAATCTTCATCCATATTATTGAGTTTTATAGCTAGGTTATGCATATTTTTATCTTGGAGGACACATCAATCATCAACAAAGTGGATCACTCTTCATCACCAATCAACAAAGCTTGCATAGGAGTTGGGAAAGGGCCAATTTCCACATCAAATTGGCACCAACTCCCCCAAGAGATTAAGAGTTTGCATTGCATTTGAATATGATTTAATATCTTTGGCTTATGCTTGTTTATGTTTTTCATTTCATTTTCCTTTCTATTGCAATTCAAATGGATTTCTTGGGGAATCATGATACTAACTTGCATTGGATCTAATATAGTGTTTGTCTCTTGTGTTTGTGCAGGTTGGGAATCTTGGTTCACATTTTGGCGCTAGAAGGAGGGCTACCAAAAGTTCTAATCACATTTTTCTCACCAAATTCCATGCTTTTTCATTTTTTTGTGTCTCTACAGGGAACTCCACTGCTGGCAACTTAGCATCGCAGTTTAGGACTATTGGGACTCCAACGTCGCTATATCGCACCGCTACAAAATCCAAAATCTAACAGTATCTATTTCCCACTTGAGATTCAAATTTACAAACTCTGTCGTTGAGTCTTTTGCGCCTGTTGGAATCTTTTCAAATTACAAACTCCACCACTGGCTCAAACAACGACACCTTCATGCTTTCTATCCCTACCATAGAATGATGCTGATTGACAAGCAGCACCATATAGCACCGTTGGAGGGCTTCAAACTATGACGCCTTCATAGGTTGCACCGCTGGAAGAAAGTAAAAAGTGAAGTTTAGTTTTTTATGACATGTGCCTTTTTCATTTCTGATCATTAGTGGTATTATTTTCTTTCTTGATCTATGTTTTGCAGGTTTGATAGGTTTTCTTGTAGGTTGACTTGAGCAAAGGTGAAGGAGCAAAGAGGCATGATAGTATCACCATTTCATTATACCAAGTGTTTTTGAATACTCTAGTGTTTGTTTAACACTTTTGGAGGATTTTCATCTTCTTAAAAGAAAAATTGTTATCTCTCATGCTTAGGACATACTAAATTCATTTTGGGCTCTAAAAAGAACACTTCAATTTCTTGTTACAAAAGGCTTAAAATGAACTTTAGGACACAAACTTACTAAAGTTGGTTTTCGCATTTAACAATTGAACAAGACAAATTTTCACATTTCCTTTGGTGTTATAAAAGAAGTCATTTATTGCGTAGGATTAAAAACAACATGTGCTACTTTGTTTTGCTTAATTTCTTACTCAAACTAACACCATTGAAAAGACACCCTTGCCTTCTCTGCTTTCATAGTGATCTTGAGAATCAAAAGGCTTTTTGATGAGTGCTTAGGACAGGATAAAGTGATTGCCCCTCCCACACTTGATTTTTGGGTTTAAATTAAATAAAAATCTTTAGCAGTATGGAAATGAAGCCTATTATTATTATTATTCTCTTTTTGTTTCTCAGCACTTAGATCGATCAAGTTATAGATATGTTTGCTCACTTTTGTTTAACCAGAGGGGGCTACCTTGAGGGAAAATTACTCACCCGAGGAGCGACTCAGCCTGGTAACCTCTAAGGCAGGCATTTCAGCGAGGTTCGCAAAAGTGGGTACTGGAACAAACGCTAGTATCATGTGGTTGGGTCCAATGAGAAGGGAAGGAATGGTCTCTCGCCTCGATGGGTCAACTCCTATGAATGAAAAGTATTAATTAAAACCCTTGTTGTAGAAAGGACAAAATCCCTATCTATTTTTTGGTGTAAGAATGGTTGTTCTAAATCCACCCCACACTTTTATGGTTTTTAGTAGAAATGGAAAGTATGCCATGGGATTTTCATGGGTACTAATGCTTAGCTACCACTGAGGAGAAGTGAGTGTCGTGGAGGGAGCGATTGGGGTCAAGCATCTAACCATTCACTAAAAATAAAGCGTGGTTGGACTTGTCAAGTGGAATCCAGCATAGTATAGTCTTTCATATCCATATGATTATTGCTTGTTCTTGGTTACAAAACACTTTGCTTCGAAAACATTTGGAAACAAACATTTAACATTGTCATCAAAACTTCAAACCCTTTAGGAAGCAAATACAATTGACCAAATTCATGTATTATTGCTTGCCCTTGGGATTTTATCCTTAGAAGTTTCTAAACACTTGAATTATATCTCAATTTTCTTGCTAAAGTTAACAATAGGTAACCCTTGCCTTGATTTCATCAAAGTTCCACATGATATATTTTGTGGAATAAGAAGAATTTGACATTGGACATCTAGTTTGGAAAACCTAATCAAATAAGTGTTTGTGGTAAAACAAATTCATTAAGAAAAGACTAAAAACAATTGGACCCCACACATGTGTCCCCAATGATCTCATGCAAGATCAACATCAAGAAACCAAAGGTAAAAGATCTTAGTCCAAAAGATCACCAAATGCATCTCTCAATGCTATACGAATTCAGACAAAGAATGCTTTTTAATTTTTACAGGAAAGCCTCAAGGAACAATCCTAGATTGTACTCATTTTATTATTGTCAGAATCCCAATCTTTTCCGTGAATTTGAACACCTTGTCTAGAGAAAAGCATGTTCTTCAAAACTGAGGTCTAGTAAACAAGTGTCTCTTTAGGTAAACATAGGATCAAAATCAAACCTTCATCCATCCTTGAACATCAAACCAAAATCACCTCACCATCAACAGTTGAAAAATCTTGAAATTATCCTCCATGCTAGGCTTTTTGGCAAAAAAAATCAAAATCATCAAATCCTTGAAATATTTGAATCAAAACATCAAATCATCTTTGGCTAGGTATGTGTAGATGCATCCTTTTGCATATGCTTAGTCAAATTATCAAACCATCTTGTTTAGCTAGGTATATGTAGATGTGTCCTTCTTCATATACTTAGGTAGATTATCATCTTGTCTGAATAGGTGTGGGTAGATGCATCCTTCTCCCTACACATTTAAATTATCAACCTTTGAGAAAATATACCCCCTAGATAATCATCCAAACATCTTAGGGTTTATTTGTTCATAATCCAAAATCAAAGAAAACCAAAAATCAAATCAAGGTCAATCCAAAAAATCAAAATCCAAAACAAATCCAAAAAACATCCAAAAAGTCCTAAAAGTCTAGCATCCCCTCAAGATTTCTCAAAAGTTCAAACATCCACATCATTCATATTTTCCATCATCTCCCTCATTTCACCTTTGATCCTTAAAACATCCTAAAATTTCTCTTTTGTACCTAAAGTTAGATCAATCCAAAGAATTATTCTTGAAAGTTGATCCCTATTTTATGCTGCAAACTAGATCTCAACACAAGATGAACATGGAAGCCAACAAAGAAACATCCACTTCGAGTGATCTAAGCAAAACAAATTCTGAAACGAATCCTGTTGGATCAAGCAACCCTTTAACTAACTTTCCTTCATCATCAAATCAACAAGAAGAAGTTCAAGTGGAGGATCTTACCAACAACCCCTTTGGAATGTCACATGAGGAAATCACTGAAATGGTTCAAAATCTGGAGAATCATAAAATTATCAATATCATGATGAGACTCAGTCCATCACTATACATGCTCGAATTAGCAAAGTAAGGGGCTAAAATCCCCTCCTATTTTGATCTGAGCACTATTGTGGAGCCATCTTTTGGGGTCATGCGCCCAATCTCATCCACCATCCCCATTTCATCTACATCTCCATTTCAAAGCATCACTCAAAACATTCCCCAAATCACATCATCTATTGCTCCAACTCAACCCATTGTTAACAAGGGAAGCACATTTCTCAATGCTTTACAAAAACATCCCCTTGTAAAAAATCAAGATTTGGATGCAAATACCATCTTGGGACAATCCGTACCTCAAAACCCATCACATCCATATTTCCCTCTCACCTTTCACAATCTAAATGACCCATCATCATCATTTCGTGCAACACCCCAAACATCTCTCCCCATAACCTCACAAGGAGAGAATGATATATTTGGACCAAGGGGCATCTTTGACACTACATCTTCATCATTCCCCCAAGGGAGTTTTCCACTTACATTTCCACCACTTCCACCATTTTCATCAATATCCACATCACCTCTTGGTTTAGAAATGCCCCCTTTACCAAGTATCAATCAACAAAATTAGATCAACCCACCGAGCATCAATCAAAGTACCATATCAAATCCTTAAAGCTTGTCATCGATATTGCAACAACCAATGGAAACCACCCTGATAATGCAAACCACCACCATCACATCATCAACCATCCCCCAAACACCTCAAAACATGGTCGCCTGAGTTCGGCATCGATCACCATATACCATAAACGCCACCAACCGTAAACTGCCCGGTTTATACCATCACCGGCAGCACCATTCAAATCCATCACCACCACCAATCTCAAATACATCAAGCCAATATAGCATTGCATTGCAAGCCACTAAACAAGCTTCCTATCAAAAGGCACTCCAACAAGTACAAAAAAAAAGTTGCACAACTAGTTGCTCAAGCCATGCAAGCCGCTCAAGCTACCCAAGTCACAATACAAGCACAAGAAGTGCAGGCTACACAAGCCCAAGCCTTATTACAACAACAA
>VDFB02210950.1:0-10663 GCA_007258455.2 Sequoia sempervirens
TATTTGCATATGTTTTCACTATAATAGTTTACCCTATTTCTCAATAATATTCCAAGGCATAAGAAAAATCCATACACACCTAAATAGAATGGATTTGGAAGAATGATTGACATGGAATTGATGAAGAGAGCTAGGATTATGGTCAATGCAATGAGATTGTATCATAAAAAATAGTGGAAGCTAGGATTTCAACTTGCTATCTAATTAATTTATTTCCTACATAAGCCAATGTGAACTAAACTAATAAGGATTCATGGTCATAAAATAAGCCTTAATTGTAGTATATTAATGTTTAGTGAGGCATGTGTATATGTGCCTAAGGAGAAGAGATAATTTATATTTCAAGTTGAGAAGTGTATCTTAATTAGGTATAATGATGTCATGAAAGGGTACAAAATTTAGAATCTTGTCACTAGAATAATAATGTACAATTAAAATTTGGTGTTAGGGAAATCAAATATTCTCTTTAAGTGTTTACAAATCTAAATATAGGGATATATTTTTGGTGTAAATGAAGTAGAAGATTGAGGATACTACACTTGAGGTTGAACCATAGATTCAACAATGACCAAAAGAGGAGGATATTTTAGAAAGTGAACTAAAGGATTTAGAGGAAGAAGAACAATATTCTACCCCATTCCAAGAGGTACACTTGAAAAATAAATAAATAAAAAGGTATATCCCACTTGATTTTCATTACTTTTTTGTTGTCGACTAATGGTTGAGAACTTAGAACCATGAAACAAACAATGAAGCTTGTAGATGTGGTCTTAGAAAAATACCATGGTTGAGAAGATAGTTGCACTAGAGAAGAAAAATACATGGGACTCGATGAAGCCTCATAAGGATAGGAAACTTGTTCAATGCAAATTAGGTTTCAATTAAAAATGAGTTTAGATGGAAAGATTGAGAAGCACAAGGAAATAGTAACTTGGATAAGGGTTGTTCCTAGGTAGGGGCAATTAATTTTGGTTAGATTTTATCTTGGATTACAAAGATAACATCTATTAGATTTATGTTATCTATTACTACACATTTGACATCAAGGTTGAACAAATGGATGTTAGACAAATTATTTTCAAGGGGATTTGGAGGAGCCTTACATGCCACAACTAGAGAATTTTATGGTGAAGGGTGAGGAGGACATGGTTTGCAAGTTAAATAAATATCTATATAGTATAAAATAGTCCCCTAAAATGTGACATCAAAAAACATTTTTTTCGAAAATGGGATTTTTATCTAGAGAAAACAAATCACTGTGTCTATTATAATCAAATAGGTGATTAATTTATTGCTATCATTCTCTATTTTGATGACACATTGATTATTAATAGTAATGATATGATTAAGGTTTTGAAATATTAGCTTTTATTAGTTTGGTATAAATATTTGGGCGAAACTAAGTTAATATTAAGATAGATATCAAGAGGGAGAGAGGTAAAATACAAATTTATATTAGCAAAAGGAAGCACATTAACTCTATTTTGTAGCAATTTAAAATAAAAAATAAACCAATAAATATTTCCATTGCTATGGAATAGAGCTTCTAGTTGAATAACATACTTTGACACCAAATTAAATAGAAACATGAACACCTAGAAGGGGCATAGATTTGTCCAATATTCAACATTATTGGTTTGTACCTTTATTATGAGGGCCAAATAAGTGGACAAATAAGTATGGGTTCAAATTCATTAACAAAGGTTTGGATAAAATATTTGCTTAAGAAGGTAATGGATGAAGTAGTTCACTATGATTAAATCTCAACTAATCCAAAAGGCAAGAGGGAAATAATATAGAGAGTATTTGTTAAAATGGAAGAACATACAACTAAAGAAGCAACATGGATGAATGCATCCAACGACGCCAAGCTTGGAATCTCAATCCAAGATTTCATAGAATATTCATGAGTAGGAGCTCATGGTCCATTTTAATTACTTGGAGTGTCTAATGTAGGAGCATTCAAGTTGACAAGAAACATTATATCACCTAAAATATTGTAAAATAAAATATGGTTGAGAAGATTTTGGGTTTTGAAAATGGATGAGTTATGGAAGTCAAAGGATTACTTGAATTAACTTTTCTAACAATAGAAAACACCACCTTACACATGTAATCAACCTATGTCATTGGTACAAGTAATTTTTTAGCCTTAGAGAGAGCCTATAGGAAACTTGTAGCATGCTTGTAATACTATATTGAAGCTAGTAGATTTGTCTCATGATGACCTTGGGAATACATCACATTTCCTTTAGTCTACATCATCTTATTTTATGCTTCTAGTATGCCATAATGGACAATGTCTTTCCTTCATTGCATTATATGCCTATTGATGTTTTATTAAACACTAAACATCTATAAAAGTTTCATCAAGATTTGGTTGGGAGTTTTGAATGCCTACATAGTAAAAAAGTTAGAACTATTGCCTATTTTGCTTTCAACAACCCATCAAAAATTTAGATCTACTCTCACTGATAACTTAAAAAAAAATTGATGATTAAAGTCACTTATCTAGTCAACCATGTGCCATTTATGACCAATAAGGTTAAGCCAAACCCCTATAAGGAAATAAAGCATGTGCACAAATGCAAAAGGTCATTTTGAGAAAAAGAGAGACATGTAAAAATAAGGGAAATAACTAGACTAACAAGATCTCATCCAACCTAGGTGACAAATAGTCTTTTGGCTAATTTGTAAGTTGTGCAATAAGTTTGAACTCTTTTCAACATGCTTGTAAACATTTATAGGCATATTTTCATGATTTAATACATCAAAACATCATCTTTGCTTATATTTGGCATATACATTTGTTGGTCAATTTTAAAGTTGCTAGGCCATGGTGGTTGTTCAATTGACCCTCCTACATCGATTGCATCATGTTGTTAGCCAATTTGGTATACATTTGTACGATCTATGACCATGTCTTAGTATTTAAAGACATTCACTATTTTTGAAAAATGTAGTAAATATTATATATTATTTTTAATAGTTTCATTTATAGATATTAATATATATTTTAAAATTTGACTTCTTTATATTAAAAAAATAGACAACTTTTCCACTTGACAAAGCAAAATAAAAAAATATTTTAATATTTTATTTCTATATTTAATTATGTAGATTACATTTTTAGTTTTATAATTTATTTAATATATTTATATTTTTTTAATATCCCAACTTAAATTGTCATTTTGTAGTATATAAAACTCCCTAATTTCTTTAAACTCTTTGTTTGACTTTAACATCATAACTGTATATTTTTCATTTTGAAGAGAATAGAAAACTATTCCTAAAGGCAACTTCATATGATTTCTTAACAATATGAAAATTAACCAAATGCCTTAAGCTCGAAGCAAATGTGAAGAGCTGTAAAGGAATACATACCTTTACTCACACTCCTGCTCAAGATCATTATTTGGGCACGATAGGTCGATTGTACTTAGATTTTAAGCTAAATCATCATTTATAACTGCCTTAGCATTTGGGAAGGCGATACCTGTGGACTATGAACATGCTAATATATAAATCTCACAAACATAATTTGGAAAACACACTTGCTAATAAACTTCGGCTACAGTAAAAACATTGCTGTCAAACTTTCAAAAAGTTCACAGTCAAGATTTCAAGATCCAAAGCATTATTGCCATACGACTGTGATTAAGTATTCAACATTAAATAATTTTCAGTTTTCGTAGATCTAGCAATTCATTATTTATAAATTACAAGAACTTTTATACATTACACAAACTCATATATCCAATACAATAAAGACATATATTTCAGGGCTTAGATGGTTGCTTTGTTAGGTGAGCAATATTAACATGGAAAGAAATTCCTGCATAGAGAAATTAACAATACACACTATTACAAGGGATTGCCACATATGAATTCCTGCACTCAGAAGGCGGTCTTTGATCTCCTTGGCACAGCAAAACACTAGATGGGCAGCTCTTGAGACAATTTTTAGCAAAGCTCCCACTGATGTTCTCATTAGAGATGTTCAAAAACTGAGGTGGAATCCCTCCACTTAGGTAATTCCCATCTAAATACAATCTAATCAGAGGCTTCACATCAGCAACAGCCTTAGCACCATAATCTGCAGGAATTGGGCCATTGAATCGATTGTATCTCAGAGAGAGAGCAGCCAGAGATTTGAGAGTTACAATGTTGGAGGGAAAAAGCCCACTGATTTTGTTGAACCCAATATCCACAGCTACCAGTTGACTGTCCATGGAAGACAAATTTGGCACACTGATTGTAGTAAAGCTGTTGTTTGCCAAATTCAGCTGCTGCAATTCAGGGTTGGAAAACAAGAACCTGTCAATGTTGCCACTCAATCTATTGCAGCTAATATCTAATACACCCAAATTTCGAAGTCTTCTCAAGTTTGAAGGCAATTGCCCTATCAAAAAATTTGATCTTAGAAGCATCTGTGACAGAGACACAGGCAAGTGTGATGGAATGACACCCACAAGTGTGATGCCCCTCACTTGCTTGCCAGACAACATTATTGGATTTTCTCTAGACTATTTGATGTTGCTTTGTTGTTAGACATTATGACTTTGTGGATATTGTTCGAACATGATGATATTTTGATGCGCTATTGTAGAGACTATTTGATGATATTATGGTGCTTAGCTTAGCGATGTTTTTGATTATGGAACAAATAGGTTTGAGAGGGGTCTCGAAACCCTTAATAGTAAGGAAGTGAAGGGTAAAACATTAACAGAGCACAAAAAAAATAGGAAACTTCCCAAAAAGAAGAACACACTAGAAAACCAGGGTAGAAAAGCCAAAAAACCTGACAAAAAACCACTAAACAACCAACCCCTAGGCCAGGTTCCGAAGGATGTCTGCCGCTTCCTGTTACAGACTGTTCATGTTGAGTGCAAACTTCTTGATCTCCTGATGTTGATACAAGCCTAGTACGCCTTCCTTGCCAAAATTTTTCTTTGGTGCAATTGCCTCGGCCCCCACTGTCCATTACCCTTCCTCATTGTCCAAATCAAGAAACACAGTTGTCTTTGCTTGATGGGATTTTTCCAAGTTTTGCACCATGGTATTCATGGTCTGTGTAGTGGATTTTAAAATCTTATGGTTCATAATCAAAACTTTGTGGATAGAATTTTTAATGTTCCTCAGCTGCTCCTCCATATCCATCTGCTTGCCATCATGATTGCATTTGAAATCCTATAATTACTTCACCATTTTCTTGAGGCACTCAACCTTTTACTTCTTCTCCTCTTCCATCCATAAATCAGTAGCCCGACCACTACCACTGCCTCTGTTATTGTCATCATTAGCTTTCTCCAGTTTACTATTCATAGCTCTCTGATTTAACTTAATTTCCTTAATTTCAAAGAACACCCATCTCATAAGCCTAAATTTATCCACCGTCCCATTGTGGGCTATTGCAAGAACATCAGTGGGAAATTCCCATTCCTCCTTAAAATAATGATCCCCTACCTTGAGGTCCATAGGGAAGCAAGGTCTCTCTTCTCTATCAGTCACAGGATGGCTGAATACTCAGACAACGACTCCGACTACGAATCCTCTTCATTCACATCATAGGAGGGGTCCTCCGACACTTTTCTCTTGCCATTTTTTTTTAGGAGAATCCCTATATTTTCCTTTGTCCTTGTCATCAACCCTAACCTTAGGCAACGGTGTCTGGTGAGGTAGAGTCGACATGGATTTAAAATGGTCATAAATTAGGACAAGCAGTCCTTCATGAAGAATAGAATACCTGATGGAGTTTTTTCTATGGTTTTTCAGATTGGTATTCAGAGAAGATACAAGATAAAAAGGAAAAGAAATCCTGACCTGGTGCCTGAAATGATTCAGCAGGATGAAATGATACCCAAAGACTCTAGTATAACGGCCATCCAAAGAAACGTACTCCATCAACACATTCAAAACCCTCCTCCAATGTGAAACAATTCTATCTGTGTCATAGTAGCTTCTGGAAGTCCTTCGTAACTCCTCCCTCTCAGCATCTGACTTAGGAAATTTGTTCACCGCTTCATCAAATTATTTCATGTCCCTATAGAATTTAATACCCTCCGTCAAGAGACCAGTAACCTCAACAATCAGTTGTTCATTGATAACCACATGTCTTCCAAACAGGTTTATCTCACCATCCTTCCAATCTTTCTCAAAAACCCTAGTAACCTTCGGGTCCCAACCATGGAGCTTTTCAATAAAAATAGTAATTCCACCATTCTCTAGCTTCTTCCAAAGCTTTGGATTGCTCTTCAGTTGTGCACTGCTTATCGGCTCCACTCTGCGACTTTCGCCACCCATTGTATTGCCAGCAGGAATAGAATAGTCCAAAACCCTATAGAAACAAGTTCCTAAAATGCCCAGAAAGCGTGTGAAAATAATCACATGCAACTGGGAGATAAAGTAATTACTCCTCAACCAACTCGAAATAATCATTAAAACGTAGTCCCAAGACTGCAGGGGAGGACACTCAACCATCATTCAATGGAATGGGCAATTGCACCTTCCCGTGAGCATGGTCATACATCAGTAGGACCTTAACATCAACCTCCAACTCATCCTGCCCCTGCCACATCATCTTTTCCGGAGCTTTGACACCTTTGTTGGCAAAGAAATCTGCCACCGTGTTTATTTACCGATAGGCATGTGAAATATAACTTTTCTCAAAGGTATTAATAATTTCCTTAGAGAGGTCTATCCAATTTTGTATAGACTATGAAGGTTTCTTACGACCCTTTAGACATTGGATAATATTATTCGAATCCCCTTCAATCCACACATTTTTATACTTCATTTGGCTAGCCAACTTCAAGGTCTGGAAAACACTAGAGGCTTTGGCCACATGGTTGGTCTGAATGCCTAAAGGAACCTCCACACCCGCAATAAAGACACATTCTCATCCCTTATCACCCCTCCACTCTTGGCAGGCCTAAGATTTCCCTTGGTCGCGCCATCAAAGTTGATTTTGACCCAACCAGGGGGAGGAAGACTCCAAAATATGCCATCTCTAGGATCCTTGATGCTTTTGGACATATTGAACATATCCACATTAATTTTCCAAGCTCCCACTATTCTACAATCATACTCCTGCATACTGACCTTACCTTTACCTTTAAACTTGTTATTAAGCAGATTAAAGTTTTCAACCACAACTCTAGTAATCTTACCAAAGACCACTTCCTTTGAGAGAGCAACATCCTTGAAGATTCTGTTATTGCGTTCTTTCCAGATACCCTAGGAAAGGTGAGGAAAGATATAGTTCCAGAGCAGATTCATGGCCCAATTCTTTGAGGGGGCCTTCCATTGATTATAAAAATCCACAATAGTTCCAAGAAAAACCCAACTAAGATCCCACATTCGCAGAATCCTACACCATATGGCATAAGCAAAAGGACAAAGGAGAAACAGATGTGAGGAGGTCTCAGCCTCAGCACAACACAAATAAAACCTATTAGGAAAAGAGAACCCCCTCTTATAAAGATTATCATTGGTCAACTGCTTGTTCTGAAGAAGAATCCAGACAAACAAATTGACTTTTGGAGTGAGGTTGTGCACCCACACCTTATCCCAAACAGGGTCGTCGATGCAAGAGTAACAAGAAGCCACTGTAGAAGAGATAGAGTAGGTTCCATAGGATGACAGCTTCCAGACCATAGTGTTCTCCTGCCCTTGAGAACTAAGCCTAATTGAATTAAGAAGGGCCTGTAGAGGTTGGAGATCCTGACTAATAGAAGAAATCTCAACCCACTGATTATTCCTCCAGTAATCCCCAACCAACCAGCCAAACCTGGACTTGTAGTCCTCCATATAAATACCATAGGTCAGATTATTGCAAAGACACTCATTACCGATCCACTTATCTTCCCAGAACCAAATTTTCTTACCATCACCCACCTTCCAAAAAGCCTCTTTGTCAGCTAGGTCTCTAGCTTTAATGGTATTATTCCATAGAGAAGAACCAGAGGGAAGGTTCTGAGAGTTGAGAAAGTCTTGAAAGGATTCAACCTCCCGCAAGTATTTGCTACGCCAAATAGTATTCCATTCGCGAATATCTGCAAAAGTTCTCCAAACCTGCTTCACAAGAAGAGCTTTATTAAACACTCTGATATTTCTCAAACCTAGGCCTCCATACTTCCTAGGTCTACACACTCTCTCCCAATCCACCAACAAAATCCTCTTCTTCTCCTCAACCCCCAACCAGAGAAACCGTTTCTGGATCTTTTCAATAATATCAGCAAACTTAGCTGGGATCTTGAATAGACTAAGGGCGTAAATAGGCAGATTCTAAAGAGAAGCCTTAAGTAACATAACTTTTCCAGCTTGACTCAAAAGGGCCCCTTTCTAACCAACCAATTTCCTGTTAAACCTATCAACCAGAGAAATCCAAAAGGAGTCCAGAGGTTTGGACCCTAAAGGAAGACCCAAGTTGAAGGAAGGGAATTAACACCACAGCCCAGGATGTTTGTAATCTTCCTGTCTGTGCTCAGGGGTATTGAAAAAATAGAGGGAACTTTTGGCTCTATTAATTTTTTTCCCTGAGCCCTCCTCATAATGAACAAGACAACTCTTTATAGCTCTGGCTTCACCAACAGTACCACTTCCCATAAGCATCGTATCGTCCACAAACTATTGGTGTGAACAGGCTAGATTTGTCGAAGAGGGTTTTAAACCTTTCAAGCTACCTTCCATCACTCTTTAATGCATAAGCCTCCCTAGACTTTCAGCCATGAGGGTGAAAAGAATAGGAGAGACATGATCCCCTTGTCTGACTCCTCTTGACACCTTAAATAAACGGGAAGGAGAGCCATTTATAATCACCGAGGTGCTGGTGGTAGAGATCAATTCCCATATCAAATGTAAAAATATTTCAGAAAACCCAAAGGCTTGTAAGATATGTCGGGGGAATTGCTTAGCTTACCGATGTTGATGATGCTATGATGGTTGATTTAACAATGTTGATGGAAATGTGATATTTAATGTCTTTCATTTATGCAATGTTTTTTAGATTAGTTAATTATTTAATAGAATATGGTGTTATGATGTTATTTATGATGTATGCATTCATGAGTTGATAATAGTTGTTATGTGTCGGTGATGGGGATAGTGTCACATCACTCGCTTGTGAATTCCCCGTGACTCTACAAATTCCCCATCACAGTGTGACTGATCATTTTATATGCACATGTTCGACACCTTGTTCTACTATAGGTTGTAGGTACAGAGCATTGACTCCACCTGTTATTAGGTCTAAGCGTTCCATAGCCCAATAGAGCTATTTTTTGGTGGTTGCATTGGGTCCTCTAGTTCGAGCTATCATCCTCATCAAGGATGATTTTTTGATGTCCCATTCCATCAATGAGTTTTGTTAGTATTGTTTCGTCTTTCGTGGTCGTTATATCTCTGTCATGTTTCTGATTGTTAGCTGTTGTTTGATCTTGGAGTCATGCCTGAGTTTTTATCTCGGCTTGATTATTTCATTCTGTTTTGAATGCTAAAGTTGAAGGTTTGAATAATGATTTAAAAATCTAGAAATAAATTAAAAGACTAAATTAACTCTGCTATGGAATTAAATTTCATTAGGATAGGAGTTAAGTCTTTAATAGAGTATTTTATAATATATATATATATATATATATATATATATATATGTATTAATACACTTGTATAATAAATTGTAAAAGAAATTTAATATAATAAAATAATAAATAAATAATGTATTGTGTGCAAGTAAAGGGAAAGGAAAATAAAAATAAAAATTGCAAGATTGGAAAATGTGAAATAAGTGGTGGAATCAAAATTGTTACGGGAGTAACTAATGGAAGGAGTGGAGTTAACTCCACAGGGGAAATTTCCTTTAATCTCTCTCGAAAGAAAACTAATTCAGTTTTTCATGTTTGTCGTGAATGTCTAGTGGGGAAGTTTCTTGAAACTTGCTGTGTTTCCCTAAATTTTATTGGGGGTTTTCTGATAATAAAAATTTCTCTAGAATCTAAAGTTTTGGCTGGAGATTAGAGAAGCTCTGGGAATCATTCTGGAAGCTTGATAGGTTGCAGAGGCAATGGAAATTAGTAGTTGCAACTTGGTTGAACCCAAAAACCATAGTTTTAAATTCAGCTGTAATGCAAGATCAAGTTCCTCTTTACTGCTCTGTTTGAGCTTTGTTCCTGTAGTAATTCTTTATGCATTCCATGTTTTATTCAGAAGCCTTCTATTCCACTCATAAATGTCTAAATAATTGAATACATATCATTTTTTCTGAACCAAAAACTCTTGTCTGTTGAACGGCTTAAAATTCTGAAGCAAAGATAACTCTTTTAATTATTTTATATGGTCTTGAGCCAGCTTGTTATTGAGAGTACTAAAATTATTAATAGTAAATTAGTTGACTACGTATCTTTTTATTTACTGGTCACCAGATCCATGGTCGAGTCTTATATCTCTGTTACAAACAAGGAAGATTTGAGATTTACATCCTGAGTTACCTGCGAAGGATTTGTTGTATATGGAATAGAGTTTTTGTGTACTTTCTTTCATATTGGCTGCCGCTTGTTACTCCATGCTAATCTTCCGAGGGTTGGACTTTTCTTAACATGTGAAGGAGAAAACGGGTCAATGTAATTCAACATACAAGTCTAGTTATATATATAAATTTTATGCGCTG
>VDFB02210951.1:0-31399 GCA_007258455.2 Sequoia sempervirens
TGATAATGGGTCTCTTTAACTTAATCCCCTAGTTTATGAAGAAGACCCTATGGGGAATAATTGATCGAATTGAAAAAGAAGACAATTCATTATGCAATTAGTACTCCCCTGGTTGAAGTTGACAAGAGGTACATGCAGTATAGAAGTTGCCAAGTCAACTTATTAAAGGCTTTAGACATATCCAATTTGATAATCATTCCAGAATAACAGTAAAATTTTGAGAGATTGAATGGTTCTCCTAGTGTAGGTGGATTTGCAAGGTGTACTTTACTTTGAATCATTCTCATGAGGTCAAACACAATGATAATAAATATGAACAATATCTAAGGTATATAGAAATAAATGTCTTATGGGCTTCAACAAGGGGTCTTTTAAACCAAATTGGCATCTAGCATGGTCATGACTTAAAAATTAACCAATATTATTATACCCTATTGTACCCTTCCCTTTATTAAACCCTAATTTAAGCCTAACTCTACCACTTACCATAGCTCTAACCTTAGCTTCAAGTTTTATTCTAGATTAATAATTATAATCCTAACTTAACATTAACCCTAACCCTATTTAAGCAATAATCATAACCCTAATTAAATCCTAATTGAACCACTACTTGAACCTTAATCTAAATGAACCCTAACCTTAACTCAGACAGACCATAAGAGCCTAACTCTAGGTAGGCATGGGTGTAAGCTATAAACTAAAATAAGCCCTAATTGAACCCTAAGCGTAACTTGAACTTGATTCACAATCATAACACTAATTGAAGATGCCAGCCTAACCCGAGATTGAACTTGACCGATAAGGTGAACCTTGTTTGGGGTTAAATTAGGGTTCAGTGCTTATTCCTAGTTCAAACCCCAATTGTAAGATTAACCAAAATAAGCCTAAATAAGCCCTAACTATAACTTGAACTTGACCCTAATCATAACACTAATTCAAACCATAGAAGTATGACATACCATAAAAATTCAAGTTTAACCAACACTCTTTCAACATCCAGTTTGCTTTTAGTCATCAACATTAAGATAGAACTTCTGACACCATTAAGAGATATAAATGTTCCGACCAAATTTGTATTACATCGACTACAATAGTGGTGTACCATGTGAAAACTCTAGGTGTTAATAATAGTAATATCTAACCCCTTTTATAGATTATGCCATTCACCTAACAATATTTTTAGATTATGACATTCTTAATGGAGATTAGGCAATCTATTGATAGACGTAATCAAGGATACGTATAAGCATGATATAATGATTTTACTCCAAATGAGAACAATGGCATGGGTACATTAGTTCACATCATCATTTGTGACATGCTCATCTAGGACTACATCAAAAAAAAATTCATGCTTCTCTACATATGTTGTCAAGTCCATCTAAAGGAAAAAAATTGTTTGTCATAATACAATTTGTGGTCTCTAAGCTCAATGCTACTATAATTGCTTTCAAAATCTAGGGAAAACTAAGTTGCTCAAATTCACTATGTTATCCAATAGATATAAATTTTTGAAACAATTTAAGGATGATCATGCTTGAGTTGTCAAAAGATAATATTTTGATAAGATTATAATATTACATGATGTTATAGATTAAGAAACATAATTGTACTTGTTGTGTAGCCAAATTTTTTTGAGGATGAGGTAGTTTATTTTTTATAGTTTAGAATGAACACGTGTGGATGAAAGGAATTGAGAGGAATATAAAGAGTTTGTTGACGTAAACATAGTTACAAACAATCTGCATAGTTTGTCAGGTTTTCCTAATTGATAAGTAGGTATCTACTTGAATATTAACTTATAAGGTTGAAAGGAATTGAGATGAATATGCATAGCTAGTTATGCTTTCCTACTTAACAAGTAGAGGAATCAATTAAAAAAAATATTTCTTAAAAATCTATATTTGACTCAAATATTAAAATGCATATATTTAATTTTTATGTTCTTTGAAAATTAAAATTTGTTTTGAAGATAGTTTTTTTTCTAAAATAATTTTATGTGGCTCAAACCCATATTCTTATGAAAAGATCTTGAAGGAAATTATGTTTTTCTTATAAAAAAAACAATCTAATAATTAAAATAATTTTTCTTTATATTATTTCCTCTAAATTATTTTACTCAATCAATTTATTTACAATTTTTAAAATCATATACATTTCATTACTTCAATAAATTAAAGTTTAATATTTTATGATAATATTTTTATTCAAATATTAATATAAAAAAGGGAATCATGTCAATTTTAATTTATATAGTTATAAATATATATATTACTAATTAATACATATATAAATATAATAATTATATATATATATATTTTAATTCAATATAAATATTTAAAATATATATTTACAGTGTGCATAAATCCATGGCGAGGCCAATGGCCTTGTTACTTTAAAAAAATTAATAAAATTTTAATTTTATTATCAATTAATATTTATTTTTTAAAAAAAATTATAATATAATATAAAATATATATATTTGTCTTTACAAATATTTAAATTTATTATATATTTATGTATATATTAAAATATTTAATATGAACATTTAAATTAGATATGGAAATTTAAACTTGGCTAAAACTAAACATTTTTTTTAATTTAAATGAGAAGAAAAAAATATTTAAATTTAGACTATTTATTTAATTAATATAATAAAGTTATTTATTTCCTTATTAATTATTAATTAGTTAACATTTTTTTATTTCACAAACTAACATATAGTAATTAATATAAGTTGTAAATAGAAGGTGAATTATTTCTAAAACAAATATGATAGAATTTGTGATTGATTTAAATGATTAATTTATTAATATTAATTTAAATTTGATTTAAAAGTAATTACTATTAATTTTAAAGTTGATTTTTAAAAATAATAAATATTTTATAAAAGTAATTAGTATTTATTCTAAATAATTATTGTAGTCTTAATTCATTTATTTTGCAAAACTTATCTTAGTAATTAGAGTTAGTTCAAATTTCAAAGCAATTGAAAATTTGTTAGTTTAAATATATGTTTAATAGAAGTGTTGTTTTAGAATTAATTTATGACAAGAGGTGATTAGTATTAATTTATTTAAATTATAATATAAAATAATTTACAAGGTATTCATTTATTTTTAAAATAATAATTAATTAATTTATATTAAAGTAATTTTTTTGAGTGGTGGTATTAATATTTTTGAGAATTGGCTCAATTAAATTTATGCTACAAATCAATTTAGTATTAAAGGTAATTAAAATTAGTTGGATTTTGATGTTATATTAGATTCAATTAGTTAGCATTTGTTATTCAAGTTTAAATTTTATTAATTATT
This sequence comes from Sequoia sempervirens, assembly GCA_007258455.2. Classification (NCBI taxonomy): domain Eukaryota; kingdom Viridiplantae; phylum Streptophyta; class Pinopsida; order Cupressales; family Cupressaceae; genus Sequoia; species Sequoia sempervirens. The sequence continues at coordinate 3,318 of VDFB02210951.1, forward strand.
ATTATTATTTTAATAATGCAAAAGAAAATAGTAAATAAATGTTACGTACCCAATGTGAGGGTAATTAGTAAGTAATTTAATGAAAAGTAATTTATTTTTATAGTGTTATTTAATAAAAAGTAATTTATCGTTATAGTGTAATTTAATTTTCAAAATAGTTAGTATGGTTTACCTCATTGAATTATTGGAAATAAACAACCTAAGTTTAAAAAAACTCATAAAAATTAGTTAAGATTCTAAAATGGAAGTAATGGAAGTAATGGAAGCACATTAATCGCTTATATCAGGTGAAATTTGTCTACCAATTAGATTGAAGAGAATTGAATTTTGAAATATGTTTTGTTATATAATTGGCATGTATACATTGATAATAGATAAAAACAAATCAAATAGAAAAAATGCTTCAGCTCTCATTGGTTAAAAAGAGAATTATTAATAACTAGTTAAGATTTGGTGGTGCCTATAGTTCCTTGGCAGAACTAATAAAAAGATTCAAAATAACGAAATAGATTAATTACAAATGAAAAATATAAAAAAATTTGTTTATGGTCTTTGTGGCAAAAAAACCTTGAAAAGTTGCGATAAAAAGTTTATGCTTCCTGAAAATCCGCCCTTATGGCTCAAAGTTTTGTAGCCAATAAAATTGAGGAAAATTAATTTTTTTAATTTGAAAAGTTAAAAATCTTGCATATTTACTTTAACTATATACAAATGTTGTCAAGCCGAGGAAAAAAGTTGGAGTTCTCATTTGTTAAAATCAAAGTTATTAATAACTTGTTAAGGAAAAGAGATTATAGTTCCCATGTAAGGCAACTAAAACAAAAGTGTTTTCAATGTTTATTTGTTAGTTTAAAGATGTGCCAATAATGTGCAATCACTAATGATTAATTTTTCTTGATGGTTAAAATAGATTGGTAAAGTAAAATTTATCAATAATAAGTAAATTTATAATTGATTTTTCTTGATAAATAAATCAATATTTCATAAATTTATCTATAATTTAACATTTAATTTTTTCTTAATTATATTAAATTATATTTTATTAAATTGTTAAAAATTTAAAGTTGTATAAATAATTTTATGTGTTTTTATAGTGCTGATATTGTGTATAAAAGGTTTAAGTTATGAATGTTATAATATAAAAAATAAATTTGTTTTCAATGTTTATTTGTTAGTTTGATGTGAGAATAATGTTGCATAGTAATGATTAAATTTTTTTCTTGATTGGTTAAGTGATATTGTGAAATTATTCTATGTTAATTTAATGTTATGAATGCTATATAATATAAAGAAAATATTTCTAATATATTTTTTAATGCATCTTTATATTTTATAAACCAAACATCTAAAATAAAATGTGATTGTAAAAAATACAACTTAATGAGTGAACATACATTTAAAGTTAAAAGTGAAATTATAAAACAAATTGTAGATTTATTTTATTTTTTTCTTATAAATATAATTTTTAGTTCCTGCCAAGGAACTATAGGCACCACCAGAATTTAACTAGTTAGTAATAACTCTCACTTTAACCAATGAGAACTTGAATAATTTTTCTATTTGAATTCTTTCAATCTATTATCAATGTATAGATGCGAATTATATAACAAAATATATTTCAAAAATCAATTCTCTTGAATCTAATTGGTACACAATTTTCACCCGATATAAGCGATTTTGGTGCTTCCATTACTTCCATTAACGATTATTATGGAATGGTGGGTAATCCTGCATAGTAACAAATCATACTTAGTATTTATCTATTAATCTTATCACTTGTATAATCCTACATTGTAACAAATCATACTTAGTATTCATCTATTAATCATATATATTGTAACAAATCATACTTCATATTATTTTAAAATATTTTTAAATTAAAATAGTTAAATTGTATTGATATTAATATTTTTAATTTTTAAGAAGATTATAGTTTAATCAACAAATTTATATTTAAATTTTAGTCTTTTTTTAATAACTTCCTTATTTTTTAGATGTTATGGCTAATCTTATCATTCAACCTATTCATTAAATTTATACTTATATTTTATATTTTGAAATATTTATTTTATATATAATTTAGATTTTTTTTTACATTCTTTTAGATTAGTGTTATAAATTGACTATTATTTTCATTGTTTTAATTAAAAAGAGTTAAATTTTTAATAAATAATATTTTTTAAAATAATAATTTCTACATTCTTAATACATAAAAAATGTGCTAATATAATAATTAGGTTTTTCAATTTTACCAAGTAAAGGTATATATTTTTAGTTTCTATAAGATGCAATTTGACTGAATGACTTTTCAATTTTACAAAGTAAGACTTTTTATCTCTTTTTTCATTATTTTAGGTTAGTGGTATAGAGTGGTAATTATTTTTATTCTTTTAATTATATTTGATATTTTAAATTAATTAGAATTTGAGTTATTATGCTATACCTATAATATTTATTTGTTTTATTAGGAATTTTAATAATCATCGCTAATAATTGAAAAAAATGTGTTGCTATAAGTAGGATGTTTTCCACTTTTATGTGAATAATTCACATCTTTACCTTCCACACCCCCATGCCACCGCTTGATTTTGACATCTTTGTGGTTTTGTTCGGGTACATGTGATTTGATGGTACTGTTGATATCATGTTGTGGTAGCTTAGACTGTTACTGATTATATGCTCTTATGATGCCATTGTTATTATGATGATATTTTATTATGATCGTTTGATGAAATTATCTGGAATTCAATAGACTAGAAAATAGTAATTGATGATATTAATGAAAATTAATGTAAATTTTATAATGCTTTATATGATGATATGTTTTGGTGAGGGGACAGGTAGCATCACTCGTTCGCGAGCGCCCTGCTTCACTGCGAATCCTTCTCACGATGCTTTGTAATTGATTATATGTATATATGTTGTATATCACCTTGTTGGATGCAGACTTTGCAGAAGTAAGACTCGATTCCACCTATTTCGATAGGTCTGGGCGAGCATTGAACCAACCCAATGGCAGGAAGTTGAATATTTAAGGTGACATGAAAAGTAACTCCGCACCAAGGCGTCAACAGTTTTGTATCTTCTTGGTTTGTGCGTCTTGGTCATATTCATTGTCGTATTGGTCTTTGTATGTCATTGTGATTTTATGAATTATTTAATGTGGATATGGTTTTATATTGTGATTTAAATAATTAAGTAATTTATAAAATAAAAGCATAAAATAACAAGTAAACAAGGCAATGGATAAATATTAGTAGTAATAAAAATATTAAATTTATTTTGTATCCTACAATGGTTGATTTTAATTGTTTAATATGAAAGTAATTAGTTAATAAAGTATTATGGAAAGATATATATATATTTATTTAAATAAAAGTTCATGTTTGTGGATTTAAAATTTATTTAGTTTTAATCAAATGCATGAAAAAAAATGAAAATGAAATATGGAAAAGGCAACAAAAGGGAATTAAGGTTAAATATTATTTGGATTTATTCTTGAAATGTGACCTCTGGTATTCACGGGAAGAGGAAATTGAAAGGATTCCTGGGCATGGATTTTAATAAGGGTTCCTCTTTGTTTGAGGGGATTGGTTGGAATGCTGGGAAATTTTACTTTCAATTATTTTTCTTTGGATTCTTTTCTGTGTTCTGGAGAAATTGGTGAAGAGGAAGAAAGATTGGGATTTGTGCTGGAAGATCGGCAGCAAGGAATTGGTGCAGCAAGAGGATCAAAGCTTCTACAAGTTTTCTGCAAGCATAGGACACCAGGTTCTCCTCATTCTATTATTTATTCTCTGTTAAATAGGAATTGTTCTTTGTGAATGAAATTTTGATTTAGGGTTGAAAATAAAATAATTATAGGAAGAAAAATCTATTGGGGTTATTATTTAAGCACTAAAATAAACCAGGGATTGTGATTTTGATTTGTCCAAATAGAATTTATGTGGGTTTTGGGCTGTTCATTTAAAAGGGGGTTTTTATTTGAAATCTGGAAATGAGCAATTTTTCTTTCAATTAATTTCTGGGAATATGATAATTTCCATATGCTTGTATGTTGCAAAATAATTCTTCTATTCAAAGAACAGTGATTATTCTTCCCCTGCTTTTGAAATGTTCAGATCACTGTATATATGAATATAAATATATATATATTAGATATATATATATATAAATATATATATATATATATATAAATATATATATATATATATTCACATATATTTATTTAGATGTTAAAATTTTTGAATGAAACATTAAAATTTATTGAAACCCGTGAATTCAATTTCGTCAACACTATTCTCAGATTTTGGGTTGTTTATATTTTATAATATGGCTGTGTGGTGGTTCGGCCTCGGCCGTACCCACCACACCGCCGCGGGGGTACTGTGTGACAGTCTGCGGACTGTCCACGGCAGTCCGTAGACTGCCCACGGCCGGGCATATTACCCGTGCCCTTCCGTTGGGATAAATATTTCCCATTCGAAACTTTTGTATGTGCTTAAACTTTATTTTGAAAAATGCGAATTTTATATTCATTTTTTTTGCTGTGCAGATTTTATTTTATAAATATATATATATATATATATGTATATATGTATATATATATATATATATGTATATATATATGTATATATGTATATTTATATATATAGATATATAATTATATTTATTAATTTATTTATTTTGATTTCTCTGTTCAACAGTTGCAGTATTATTTATTTAAATATATATATATATATATAAATACTCTGTTTCTTTTCTGATTATAAATAAAGCAGAATCTGTTATAATGAAATTAATAGTAAAATAGAAAGAAATCTGTTTTTATAGATTTGTTAAATTACAACTTTGGGAAGATATTGTTAGTAGAAGAATCAATTACGAATATGACAGCATTGTTTATTTATTTCTGATTTTAGTGTGAATATAGTTTAGGAATAGAATTATTATTGAATCTGTTATGGAATTAAATAAGTTATTCCTTTTATTTTGAATCTTGAAATTAAATCTTGTTGCATTGTTGGGTTTGGGACTTTGTTAATTCATTGATGTGGGAACCCTTTTTGTGTTAACACTTTAGTTTTCCAGAGGATGTTGGTTTTGTTGAATCTTCATCGTGAGTTATGTTGAGTTATATTTTATTGATGGGGTGTACCGAATTTATGAGATTATGTTATGGTGTTTAAATTGCAAGATGGTCTATGCCTCGTATGTTGCTTTTGTTGTTGTATTTTGATGTTTATGATTGGCCTGGTATAACCCCTATTTCCTCTTGATTTTGGTTGGGTCTCTAGGGAGAGTGGCTCCTCGTGGGGGCCGGCACCCCGTTTAAGGGGAAGGGCTCAGGAGAACCCACGAGTGAGTTAGTAAACAAGTGATAACCTAATAATTAACTTAGGAGGGTTGGGTAGTAATATCATTACAAGATTTAAAATATGGATACCTCGTCTTCATTAGTGCTTCCGCAGACTAATGGAAGGCTGAGAAGGCCGTGGTTGGCAAGGTCGTGACCTCATCCTCACGAGAGGTCTATGGCTCCGCATGAGCTACCCTATGGTGTCGGTGCCTCAAGTAGGAGGAAGGGCCAGGAGATCCATAGATGGGGGCAGGCGCCTCAGTTTGGAGGAAGGGCCAGGAGAACCCATGTAGGCTATGCGATGACACTCTCCCCTGGTTGCCCATGTGTTTGCTTTATTGTGTTCCTCTGGAAGTGGGTTATGGGAGTTGATTTAGATTGTTGTTTGAATTAATTTAAATTGATTTATGATTATTGTTTTGATACATCTTTAGCATGTGTTGTATGATCTCATTTAGATTTGATTTACGATCTTGCATCTTTATGACATTGTGATAGGATGTTATTGGTTGCTCATTTTAATCGGTGTATTGTGTGATGGATCTATGTTGGTACTTTTTGTATGGTTGTACTTTTGTTGTCATTCTTGGTCGGAGTTACTTCTCTGTCACCTCTTAGCACGGGGGTGGTCGGGTGGAACGTGCTCCGCACACCGTTGGGTTCCCCATCAGCGTTCGTGGCTTCAGTCTCATCCAGTTGAAGATTTGTTCCAGTTGATCTCATTATATTTGATAATCTTGTATATTGTATTCATCCCACGTGTTTGGGAATCATGATGTAACTATAATGATATGATGTAAAATTGGAAAGATATTGTAATGTAGTTATCTACCTTGAAATTTTTAATTGGCTATGTAATTTCTCATGGGTTTATCTTATGATGAAATCTATGTATGTATATATCTTATGTTGTTATTTATAGTTCCTTTTTATATTTTATGAGTTGATGTTTAGTAATGTCTTTTTCAATGTGACCTCATGGGCCCCAAAGGACATAGTGATTATGTTGTTTATATTGGGATGAAATGAAGTATATCTGTATGTATATGATCATTTAATTTTTAGTATGTCATTTATTCGTTTTGCTAAAAAAAAAAAAAAAAAAAATTGCGCTCTTATGATGTTTGTTCTTTGGGGCTTGCACGACAGGCGTTACAACTTGGTATCAAAGCCAAGGTTGCACATGCTGGGGTCTCTGGGTAGTTATGTCCACTAGGTAACCTTTGCGTGTTGGCTCTTGAGCTCATGTGTACCTTTGTCTTGTTGTGCAGAAGCATGCCTAGAGGCAGAGGTAGAGGTAGAGGTAGAGGCTGAGGAAGAGGCGAGTGGTGGCCGTGGGGCCAACCAACCGAATCTTTCACCGCCAAGTTCTCACGGTCCTGAGTCTGAGGAGCAATAGAATTCTCAGAACAATTTGTCGGGTGGTGGACAAAATCCAAAACAGCGGGGGTTGGATGGGCAGTTGCAGCATCTTTTGGGTGAGCTTCTTGATCGTTTGGGCCCTAGACCTAATGGGGATCAACCGGTTGAGAGAGAAAGAGAAAGGTCTCCAAGGCGTAGGGGAAATTCAGTTGATCAGGATGCTTTACTAGCCGATCATATGAGGGATTTAATGAGAGCTCATCCACCTACCTTTGATGGTTCTGGAGGAGGGTTGGAAGCTGAGACCTGGTTAATTGATTTGGGCCGATGCTTTGCAATGCACCCCTACGGTAGTAATACCAAGGCTCGATGTGCTGTTATGCATTTGCGGGATTTCGCGTCCACTTGGTGGTAGCTTGAAGAACAGAAGTTGCATATGGATATCAGTATGGTCACTTGGGAATTTTTCTTGGAAAGGTTCAGGGCTCGCTTCCTCTCAGATCATTGGAGGCAGCGCAGGGTAGATGAATTTCATGATCTTAAGCAAATGGCAATGTCAGTAGAACAATATGAACGTCGCTTCTATGAGCTAAAACAGTATGCAGGGATTAGCCATGATGAAGGGATGTTGGTTCAGTACTTTGTTTGAGGTTTGAACGCACGCATCAGTGGTGGTGTAAGGGTCTTTGAACCTAAGACCATGGAAGTTGCTGTCGAAAAGGCTCGTTTGGTAGAGGAAAACTTGGCTATGGCCTTGGGTGGCCACATTGGAGTGCAGATTGGCAGTGCACCTACTCAGGGTTTTAGCACTCATGGGGGTCAGTCTCAGGGAGCAGGATCTTCTAGAAACAGGTTTCAACCCTCGAAAGGGGGTCATCAACAGTAGTAGCCTCAGCAGCAGCAGTCAAAACAGAAGAACTTCCAATCTCCTCAGAGTGGCAATTCATAGTTTCGCAAGGATCGAAACAAAAATAGAAACCAAGTTTGACAGGAACATTTTTCACAGCCTGCACCTAGTATTCAGTCAGCACCGAGTCGAGGGAGCTTTCAGCAGTCAAATGCTCCATCAGGGGGCAGGGGTTTTGGCAGGGGTACTGGGTGTTACTCTTGTGGGCAGCAGGGGCACATTGCCAGAGTGTGTCCTCAGAAGAGCACTTCAGGTTTTAATCAGAGGCCAGCTGGTTCAGAGCCGATAGTAGGTGATGCAGGGAGATCTCATCGTGTATTTGCTGCAGTGGATAATCGACAGGCAGACCATCAGAGCACCGTCATTGAAACTACAGGTTTATTACATAAGTTTAACATTTCAGTACTTTTTGATTCTGGTGCATCTGATTCTTTTATCTCTCCTTTAGTTGTTGAGCGATGTAAACTGGGGGCAATAAAGCAAAGCGAAAAGTGGCAGGTTGAGTTAGCTTCAAGATCTAAGATTGTGGTTAAGAAGCTTGTGCAAGGTTGCAGGTTAGAGTTAGGGGCAATGTCGACTAAGGTGGACCTCAGAATTCTTCCACTTGGTTCTTATGATGTAGTCTTAGGCATGGATTGGCTAAGCTCACATCGTGCTTTGATTGATTGCTGCTGTAAAGCAGTGCGGTGTGTGGATGATTCTGTTAAAGAGGTGGAAATTGTGGGTGTTCAGAGGACTGTCTCTTTGAGAATGATTTCAGCTATCCAGTTAAAAAGGTGTTTTCATCAGGGTTGTCAGCTCTTTGCAGTATCGGTTAGTGACCTTGAGTCGGAGGATAGTAGGGAGGTGTCATTGAATGATTATCCTCTCCTTGTTGAGTTTTCTAATGTTTTCCCTAGTGAGATACCAGGTATGCCTCCTAAGCGTGAGGTGGATTTTAGGATTGATTTGGTGCCTGGGGTTGAGCCTATCTCTTGGGCTCCTTACAGGATGACCACGCAGGAACTCCAAGAGCTTCATCTGCAGTTAGAAGAATTGTTAGCTAAGGGGTTTATCTGCCCTAGTGTCTCTCCGTGGGGAGCACCAGTGATCTTTGTCAAGAAGAAGGATGGTTCTCTCCATCTTTGTATCGATTACCGACAATTGAACAAGGTAACAGTAAAGAATCGTTATCCCCTTCCCAGGATTGATGACCTCTTTGATCAAATAAAAGGGGCAAAGGTATTTTCCAAGATCGACCTTAAATCAGGGTACCATCAGTTGCGGATAGCAGAGGCCGACATTCATAAAACTGCATTTTGTACTCGGTACGGACACTACGAGTTCACAGTGATGTCATTTGGGTTAACGAATGCACCTTCAGTCTTTATGAGTCTAATGAATGGGGTGTTTTGAACTTACTTGGATAGGTTCATCCTCGTGTTTCTGGATGATATTTTGATTTATTCTAAGTCTATGGAGGAACATGAGGTGCACCTAAAGCAGGTTTTGCAGTGCTTAAGGGATAACCAGTTGTATGCCAATTTTGGCAAAGTGTGACTTTTATAAGACTGAGGTTCAGTATTTGGGCCATGTGATTTATGAAGAGGGAATTTCTGTTGATCCTGCTAAAATCCAGGCTATCATGGATTGGCCCGTGCCCACTAATGTCTCAGAAGTTCGCAGTTTCATGGGATTAGCTGGGTATTATCGGCGGTTCGTACAGGGCTTTTTGAGAATTGCACATCCTATCACATCACTTCAGCAGAAAGGAAAGAAATTTCTTTAGACAGAGTAGTGTCAGTTGGCATTCCAAACCCTTAAGGAGAAACTGACTAGTGCTCCAATTCTGGCAGTGCCGGATCCTTCAGGTGATTTTGTGGTTTGTACTGATGCTTCGTTGGAGGGTCTTGGAGCTGTGTTGATGCAGGATGGGAGAGTGATTGCCTATGAATCTCGGAAGTTAAAAGATCATGAACTCAATTATCCCACACATGACCTTGAATTGGCCGCAGTTGTTCATGCTCTTGTGAGATGGAGGCACTTTTTGTTAGGGCACCGGTTTGAGTTGCATACAGATCACCGAAGTTTACAATACATCTTCACTTAGCCCAATTTGAATGCAAGACAGAGAAGGTGGATGGAATTTTTGTGTGAGTATGATTTTGAGGTTAAGTATATTCAGGGTAAGGAAAATGTGGTGGCTGACGCTCTAAGTTGACGAAGGCATGAGGTTTCTGCAATGTCTCTTGAGGTGGATTTGAAGAGTCAAATTCTTGTAGCCCTTCCTTCAGATAGTTGGTATTTAGAGGTGAAAGCTGAGGTAGAATCAGGTAGAGCTTTAGAAGGGAAATTTGCTGGTTATTTGTTGGATTCGGATGGTACTTTTCGTTTCTCTGGATAGTTTTATGTACCACCTTCTGAGGGTCTTCCTACCTTAATTTTGACAGAGGGTCATCGAGCGCCTTATGCAGCACATCCTAGAGTTAAGAAAATGTATGCAGATCTTCGTTCGCTCTATTTTGGTCAGGAATGAAGCGGGATATCGCCGACTTTGTGGCTCGATGTCTTGAATGTCAGCGAGTAAAGGCTGAAAATCATCATCCAACAGGATTGCTACAACCTCACCTTGTTCCGGAGTGGAAATGGGATGTGATTTCCATGGATTTCATTGTTGGGTTTCCTATGTCATCTAGACGGCATGATGCTATTATGGTCACAGTTGACAGATTGACTAAGGTAGCTCATTTCTCTCCTGTTCGATCTTCGTATACAACATCTTATGTTGCTAAGGTGTTCATGAATGATGTAGTTAGATTGCACGGGATACCACGGAGGATCATTTCTGACAGAGATCCGGTATTCACATCTGCATTGTGGACATCTTTGCAGCAGTCTTTGGGAATGAAGTTGAATTTCAGTTCTGCTTATCATCCTGAGACTGATGGTCAAACTGAGAGGGTTAACCAGGTGCTTGAGGATATGCTTCGCATGTATGTCATGGATCAGCAATCACGTTGGGAGGAGTATCTGTACTTGGTTGAGTTTGCTTATAACAATGGGTACCATAGTTCTATTGGTATGGCTCCTTTTCAGGCTTTGTATGGTCGTCCTTGTCGTACTCCTCTGAGTTGGGATCGATTGGAGGACAGGGTGCTTCTTGGGCCCGAGATGCTTAGAAATATGGAGCAGCAGGTGTCTCGCATTCGGGAGCATCTTGTAGCTGCCCAGGATAGACAAAAGAAGTATGCTGACGCTCATAGAGTTGATCGGCAGTTTGCAGTTGGGGATCGGGTTTTCCTTCGAGTGCATCCGCGGAAGAGCCCAATTCATTACGGAAAGGGTTCAAAGCTTGCACCTCGCTTCGTTGGACCCTTTGAGGTGTTGGAGCGGATTGGATCTGTTGCTTACCGTTTAGCTTTGCCACCCAGTTTGTCGCGGATCCACGATGTATTTCATGTTTCTGTTCTTAGACCATACTTTCCTGATGTTACTCATGTTTTGGATTGGAATGCTCTTTAGGTTGAGGATGGGTAGCTGGCACTCGATCCCGTGGTCGTGCTTCAGTGTCGACGACTTACCCTCAGAGGCAGAGAGATTGATCAGGTGCGGGTTCAGTGGGACCCGAATGATGAGGCTTCAACTACTTGGGAGGATGTCTCTCGTATCAGGGATTCTTATCCTTATCTTTTTACTGGCTTCCAGGAGTAAGCCGAATTCTAGGGGGGGAGGATGTAATACCCCTCATGCTACTGTTTGATTTTTGACATTCTCTGTGGTTTTGTTTGGCACATTGTGATTTGGATGTTACTATTGATATCATGTTGTGGTAGTATAGACTGTTATTGATTATATACTCGTATGATGCCATGGTTATTATGATGATATTTTATTATGATCGTTTGATGAAATTATCTGGAATTCAATAGACTAGAAAATAGTAATTGATGATATTAATGCAAATTAATGTAAATTTGATAATGCTTTATATGATGATATGTTTTGGTGAGGAGACAGGTAGCATCACTCGTTCGCGAGCGCCCTGCTTCACTGCGAATCCTTCTCACGATGCTTTGTAATTGATTATATGTATATATGTTGTATATCACCTTGTTGGATGCAGAATTTGCAGGAGTAAGACTCGATTCCATCTATTTCGATAGGTCTGGGCGAGCATTGAACCAACCCAACGGCAGGAAGTTGAATATTTAAGGTGACATGAAAAGTAACTCTGCACCAAGGCGTCAATAGTTTTGTATCTTCTTGGTTTGTGCGTCTTGGTCATATTCATTGTCGTATTGGTCTTTGTATGTCATTGTGATTTTATGAATTATTTAATGTGGATATGGTTTTATATTGTGATTTAAATAATTAAGTAATTTATAAAATAAAAGCATAAAATAACAAGTAAACAAGGCAATGGATAAATATTAGTAGTAATAAAAATATTACATTTATTTTGTATCCTACAATGGTTGATTTTAATTGTTTAATATGAAAGTAATTAGTTAATAAAGTATTATGGAAAGATATATATATATTTATTTAAATAAAAGTTCATGTTTGTGGATTTAAAATTTATTTAGTTTTAATTGAATGCATGAAAAAAAATGAAAATGAAATATGAAAAAGGCAACAAAAGGGAATTAAGGTTAAAAAAAAATATTGTTGGATTTATTCTTGAAATGTGACCTCTAGTATTCATGGGAAGAGGAAATTGAAAGGATTCCTGGGCATGGATTTTAAGAAGGGTTCCTCTTTGTTTGAGGGGATTGGTTGGAATGCTGGGAAATTTTACTTTCAATTATTTTTCTTTGGATTCTTTTCTGTGTTCTGGAGAAATTGGTGAAGAGGAAGAAAGATTGGGATTTGTGCTGGAAGATCGGCAGCAAGGAATTGGTGCAGCAAGAGGATCAAAGCTTCTACAAGTTTTCTGCAAGCGTAGGACGCCAGGTTCTCCTCATTCTATTATTTATTCTCTGTTAAATAGGAATTGTTCTCTGTGAATGAAATTTTGATTTAGGGTTGAAAATAAAATAATTATAGGAAGAAAAATCTATTGGGGTTATTATTTAAGCACTAAAATAAACCAGGGATTGTGATTTTGATTTGTCCAAATAGAATTTATGGTTCCGGGTCGTTTCATTTGTATACGGGATTTGAACTGAAATGAGCAATTTTTCTTTCAATTAATTTCTCGAATATGATAATTCTATATGCCCTGTATAAGGTAAATAATTCTTCGTCAAAGAATGCTGATTATTCTCCCTCGCTTTGAAAATGTTCGCATCAATCGTAGATATATGAATATATATATATATATATATATATATATATATGAATATATATATATATATATATATATATTAGATATATATATATATATATAAATATATATATATATTCACATATATTTATTTATTTATATGTTAAAATTTTTGAATGAAACATTAAAATTTATGGAAACCCATGAATTCAATTTCGTCGGCACTATTCACATTTTTTTTGGGTTGTTTATATTTTATAATATGGTCAGGGTGGTTCGCCTCTCTACTGCACTCCACCACACCGGCCATCTGGGTACCTCGTGATGGGGCTATGTGGATCGGCTCCTAACGGCCGGGCATATTACCCGTGCCCTTCCGTTGGGATAAATATTTCCCATTCGAAACTTTTGTATGTGCTTAAACTTTATTTTGAAAAATGCGAATTTTATATTCATTTTTTTTGCTGTGCAGATTTTATTTTATAAATATATATATATATATATATATATGTATATATGTATATATATATATGTATATATATATGTATATATGTATATTTATATATATAGATATATAATTATATTTATTAATTTATTTATTTTGATTTCTCTGTTCAACAGTTGCAGTATTATTTATTTAAATATATATATATATAAATACTCTGTTTCTTTTCTGATTATAAATAAAGCAGAATCTGTTATAATGAAATTAATAGTAAAATAGAAAGAAATCTGTTTTTATAGATTTGTTAAATTACAACTTTGGGAAGATATTGTTAGTAGAAGAATCAATTACGAATATGACAGCATTGTTTATTTATTTCTGATTTTAGTGTGAATATAGTTTAGGAATAGAATTATTATTGAATCTGTTATGGAATTAAATAAGTTATTCCTTTTATTTTGAATCTTGAAATTAAATCTTGTTGCATTGTTGGGTTTGGGACTTTGTTAATTCATTGATGTGGGAACCCTTTTTGTGTTAACACTTTAGTTTTCCAGAGGATGTTGGTTTTGTTGAATCTTCATCGTGAGTTCTGTTGAGTTATATTTTATTGATGGGGTGTACCGAATTTACGAGATTATGTTATGGTGTTTAAATTGTGAGATGGTCTATGCCTCGTATGTTGCTTTTGTTGTTGTATTTTGATGTTTATGATTGGCCTGGTACAACCCCTATTTCCTCTTGATTTTGGTTGGGTCTCTAGGGAGAGTGGCTCCTCGTGGGGGCCGACACCCCGTTTAAGGGGAAAGGCTCAGGAGAACCCACGAGTGAGTTAGTAAACAAGTGATAACCTAATAATTAAATTAGGAGGGTTGGGTAGTAATATCATTACAAGATTTAAAATATGGATACCTCGTCTTCATTAGTGCTTCCGCAGACTAATGGAAGGCTGAGAAGGCCGTGGTTGGCAAGGTCGTGACCTTGTCCTCACAAGAGGTCTACGGCTCTGCATGAGCTACCCTATGGTGTCGGCGCCTCAAGTAGGAGGAAGGGCCAGGAGAACCCATGTAGGCTATGCGATGACACTCTCCCCTGGTTGCCCATGTGTTTGCTTTATTGTGTTCCTCTGGAAGTGGGTTATGGGAGTTGATTTAGATTGTTGTTTGAATTAATTTAAATTGATTTATGATTATTGTTTTGATACATCTTTAGCATGTGTTGTATGATCTCATTTAGATTTGATTTACGATCTTGCATCTTTATGACATTGTGATAGGATGTTATTGGTTGCTCATTTTAATCGGTGTATTGTGTGATGGATCTATGTTGGTACTTTTTGTATGGTTGTACTTTTGTTGTCATTCTTGGTCGGAGTTACTTCTCTGTCACCTCTTAGCACGGGGGTGGTCGGGTGGAACGTGCTCCGCACACCGTTGGGTTCCCCATCAACGTTCGTGGCTTCAGTCTCATCCAGTTGAAGATTTGTTCCAGTTGATCTCATTATATTTGATAATCTTGTATATTGTATTCATCCCACGTGTTTGGGAATCATGATGTAACTATAATGATATGATGTAAAATTGGAAAGATATTGTAATGTAGTTATCTACCTTGAAATTTGTAATTGGCTATGTAATTTCTCATGGGTTTATCTTATGATGGAATCTATGTATGTATATATCTTATGATGTTATTTATAGTTCCTTTTTATATTTTATGAGTTGATGTTTAGTAATGTCTTTTTCAATGTGACCTCGTGGGCCCCAAAGGACATAGTGATTATGTTGTTTATATTGGGATGAAATGAAGTATATCTGTATGTATATGATCATTTAATTTTTAGTATGTCGTTTATTCGTTTTGCTAAAAAAAAAAATATTTGCGCTCTTATGATGTTTGTTCTTTGGGGCTTGCACGGCGGGCGTTACACTTTCTTTTAATATAAACAAACTCATCATTATAATAATTAGGTTTTCCAATTTTACAAAGTAAGACTTTTTATTTATTTATTTATTTATTGCATAGCATTTGACTATTGATATAATTTAATTTTAAATGGTTTTGTTTAGAAAAAGCATAGACACCTCAACCCACAAAACAACTAAAACATAACTATTTAATACTTTCATTTCTAACCTCATCAATAATTTCATTTCTAACTTCTTAAAACATAACTATTTAATAACTTTTTGGCAGAAACTTAACTGCTCTGCAGCTCTTATTTTATTTGTCGTCCGCCTAGTAATGCCTACTCCTTTTAATGAATGTTTTATTTTGCAAGGGTTGATTTAGTGTTGCCGTTGGTCTATTTCCTGCAGATATCAACAGTGCCCGCCATCCAGTGATTAGGAATTCAAGGATCACGAAATCACAAGTGAGCACCACGTGTCCTATCCGAGGAGGTCAAGGGTTGATTTAGTGTTGCCGTTGATCTATTTCCTCCAGATATCAATGGTGCCCGCCATCCCGTGATAAGGAATTCAAGGATCATGAAATCACAGGTGGGTGCCATGTGTCCTATCTGGGGGAGCTCAAGGGTTGATTTAGTGTTGCCGTTGATCTATTTCCTACAGATATGAACGATGCCCGCCATCCCATGATTGGGAATTCAAGGATCGCCAAATCACGGGTGGGCGCCACATGTCCTATCCGGGGGATCAAATTTGAGCTATCGTTGACCAACTACCGTTTGATCTAAATGTTCCCTACCATCTCGCGATAGTGCTTGGGTTGATTGCAAAATCACAGGTGGACGCCACATTTCTCATCCGATGAAGCCTAAAGAGTAAAGAAAACACTAACCGGCTTTAAATGTATTAAGGGGCGGATTACTAAAGTGTTCTCGAGATGCACATGTTCTAAATCCATGGATATGTTATAATCTCACTAGAAAAGCTACTCAAAGGTTAACGACATGGTTGGTGATTGTGTTAAAGGAACGAGATCAACAGTGCCTGCTATCCCGCGATTAGCGATTACATGGATCGTAATATCATGGGCGGGTGCACATTCCTTTCATAAAGGATGAAATCTATGTGACCATTGATGAGCTGTCTCTTCAAGATTGACGGTGTCCGCCATCCCGCGATTAGGAATTTTGGGATCGTGATGTCACGGGTTCCTGCCACGTGTCTCATCCAATGAAGCCTAAGGAGTGAAGAAAGCGTTTGCCAGTTTTAAATGTATTATAGGGCAGATTAATAATGCGCTTGTAAGATGCACATGTTTTATTTCAACGCAGATGTTATGATTTTAAGGGAAAACCTACTCGACATTTAAAGGAAAGGACGATGACCATTTTTGAAGGAGCAGGCTTTATGGTAAAAAGATCGACGGTGCCCGCCATCCCGCAATGATAAATCAAAGGATTGCGATATCATGGGAAACCGCCACGTGACATTCCTTCATGGCGTATGACATAGTGGGCCCCTTTATTGCCGTGTTGGAAATTATGTTAGCCTATTTTGAAGATGGTCGTCGATGATTTGATCAAATTGAAGGATCAACGACTCAAATTTAAATATGTATAAAATTATGGTTGGAGCCATTCGTGAGGCCCGCGAGTGAGCCTTAATGGTAGATGAGACATCCACTGGTGGAATTTGATCGACATAAAATCAATTTACTCATCTCATTTGTATCATAAAGTATCCAAGTATTTCATGAAAATAGTTTCAGAGCCAAAGGTGAAATTGTGAGCAGCTGCTGCCAGAAATTAGAGTTTGTGCGAAAAAAGTTGTGAGTTAATTTTCTCTGTTTCCCAGTCATTCTGCACCTAAATTTGGGAAAGGGGGGTCTACTATGATTTTCACTGAGTTCATTAAAATATTTTGTTAGGGCTATTGTTTAATCATAAATTGTGAGGAATTGTGGTATTTTTACTTTGTAATTTCCTATCTCAAGCAGTCACTCAAGTGCGTGTAACACTGTAGTGAGGTCTCAGTTTGTTCAAAATGGTGCCAAATCAAACAACACTCCTCAAGTAACATTGAGTATTTGAAAAGAAACTTATATCGATGATTTCCTAGATCAATTCATTATCAACAAATGATAGAAGGAAAGGTTTGAAGTTGTGAGGGAAAATCCTAGGGGAAGGGTTGGTGTGTAATAATTCCAACATTGATGATGCTAGGGTTCCACTCACAGGCTTACAAATGTTCAGATTATGGTATGGACAAAGGAATTTGCCTCATCCTTTTTCAAATGGATGGAGGTATGACATGGGAAAGTCAAGGTTCCAAATGTGTTCCCTTGATGTGGACTCTTACTTCTAGGCTGGCCAAAAGATATGACCCTATCACACAGTGTAATTAGGGAGATAATGCATGGAGGGGTTCTATTGGAAATTAAATGAGATATCCAACAAACTTCTTGATTTGAGTGAGCCAAGTGGATGACTTGGTTCCACAATCTTGGAAGAAATGAAGCTATATATTTAATCAAACTTTGTTAGGCTAAGTCGTCACCCCATCCTGCTACAAGGTGGATCCACAATTTCATAATAGTCCCAGTGATCACCGTGAACCCTTAGATTGAATTCACTGGGAGCTCCTCTTGGCTACTTTCTCATTCAATTATGTCGTGATTTTGGCTCTGCCCAAAAGAATGTTGATTGCATTGCCACAGTTCATGGGGATGCAAAACAACACCCCAAATCTCTTCGGTAAATATATGACCGCCTTTTGGTGGAGAGGATACTACGAAGGACTCATACTGCTGGGTAATGGTATACTAGTACTCAATTTTG
Source organism: Sequoia sempervirens (assembly GCA_007258455.2). Taxonomy (NCBI): domain Eukaryota; kingdom Viridiplantae; phylum Streptophyta; class Pinopsida; order Cupressales; family Cupressaceae; genus Sequoia; species Sequoia sempervirens. The sequence goes on from VDFB02210951.1 coordinate 21,383, forward strand.
GTATTCCAAGATGCATATGTTCTGTTTAGGAATGTTGATTTCGTCGAGAATGTGAACCCAAGGACAATCGCTTAATGGAGGAAAGAGGATTGCCGTGAGGAGAAGGGCTATGATTTGTCCTATAATAGAGTACCAAGTGTGTAATTTGATAATTAATTACAGATTAGGCTAAATTGATGGCAAATGTACCTAGGATCCCTGAGGAAGTGCATGATTTCTTTAGGCCAAAAGAGAGGAAACCAAAATTGAGGGTTTTACATAACTGGGGTGACATTATCCCATATCCAATCAGCACTGTTATGAGAATATATGGATTTCAAGGAACCCTTCACATACTGCCATACAATGTGCCACCAAGACTAGGGTTTATAGAAGTTATGTGGCAGATGGGGTGTATTCATGAAAATAACCTAACTAGAAAGGGGAAGGGAACATTATTCCCCCACTCATACGAAAGGTTTGACTTTACATTTTCAAAGGGAGGCCGGATACATTTGACAAATTCTTTGTCAGATTACCATTTGAGGATTTGGTCCAAGGCTAAACATGATCTCAAAGGTTTCTTTGCTCTTTCTCGCATTAAAGAATAAAAGGTGAAAATTTGCATATGAGTCTAATTTCCGAGGACCATCAGAATGAATTTGATTTAAATAAATAGAATTGAACAAGGAAAAGTGGATAGCTTATAGTAAGCTACTAGATATTGTGCATGAAATGGATCCGGAATGTGATGATCCATTGATGGAATTCACTCCATACTAGAAGATAATTGACTTTTAATAAATAATTTCAAGGAGATAATGGACACCTTGACAACCAAAAAGATAAATTTAAGGCTAAGTCTGGATATGCAAGGACAAAGTGATATGCCAATTGAAACAAGGCCAGTATGTCAGCCTACAGAAAGGCGGCCCATCTATAGGAAGAAAAGAGATACTGGCAGTGATGAGGAAGAAGTAGACAAAAAATAGAAGAAAATAATGAAGGCACCTTCACGACCAGGCCCAAAATTCAAAGTACCTAGGGCTGTCAAAATCATTGAATTAAAATCTTCACCACAGCGCAATCCCCCATCACCACCGCCTGAGCCAAGCCCTAAGAGGCAAAGAACTGATCACGTACCTAAGGATCTAATAGATGAAATTATTGTTACTGATCAAGACATGCAGGTTGGTATGTCGTCCCCTCCTAGGTCAGCTGAATTGGTTCTATCCAATTTGGATATGAAGGGTAAGAGTGTGCAGGATGCAAGAATGGAGGCTTGCAAGGAGTTCTTAGATGACAATGGATTTGTAAAGACTCCTGTATTCTTGCAATTGGCATGGAGGATGAATTTTGAGGAATGTCAAAATAAATGCAAGGAGAGAAGAGAACTAAGGCCTGATAGGTCAGATCAGGAGAATGATGAAGAAGTGAAAGTTGAACTAATGGAAGAGTTCAAAAACATCACTCTTGAAGAAGGAAGACAACTAGTGAATCAGGTTGATGTTTTGATTTTGCCTAAATGGGACATCACAGATGTAGTGGCTTTCAGTGCCATTATGAAGTCCAAGAATCCTTTTCAGGATTCTGAAGAAGTTAAGGCATCATTACAAAACTCTACCTTCAGTGAAGAATATGAGACCTTGGCAATTTGGGCATTGGCTCCACAAGGAAGAAAGTTAGACATTGCTGATATTAATCCAAATTTTAAAGAAGGATTAATAATAAAGAGGGCTTCAGATACTACAACAACCGAAGCCACTAGTTTAACTATGAATGTGGTCAAGTTGGCCCAAAAGACTACTGAAAGGGAGGAGGCTAAAAGAAAGAGCCTAATGGAGAAGTATAACATTTTAATTGAAGAATATAGTAAAATGCAATAGAGGAATGTTGAGCTACAAACTAAAGTAGAAAGGTTCAAGTATAGACATACTAGGGAAACATCCAATGCTACATGAACTAGCACATCACCTCCCATGGCAGGGTCAATGCCTCCTGCTTCTCTAAATGTTTCTACACCAGGGTCTCCCATTCAAAATCCTACTCTTACCCCTCCTCTAGAACAAGTCGATGAACAAATAGAGTGCTTTGTTGATCCAACAAAGAGGCAGCTCATGCAAGAAATTGATCAATTATAGACATCACTAAGGGTAAAAGAGGAGGGTTTTCTTTCAAAAGAAAAAGAAATTGTTACTCTTATTTTGGAGCATTTAAATGAAAAGGTGGATAATAAACTGCCCTCCATACATTCTTTGTATTCTTTGCTATCTGAAGCAATAAATAATATTGATAGGGATCAGGGGATAGTGATTCCAATAATTCAAAATTGGATCCCTAGGAAAAATAATCTAAATGTTATGACTAAAGCCTCAAGGTTTGATGCAAATAACAGGCCCTAATCATTGCAAAGTTTTCAGACCTTACCAGATGATCTAAGTAGGAAGATTAGGGAGTTGGTAAAGAACTTCAATGATTGGGGTAACACACTATTAATTGATATAACTGATGAGCAGGGGGAAATCAGAACACTCCAACAATGCTAGGATCAAGCAAGTAAAGTCATTAATAATCAAATTAAAAAAATTGTGATGACTCAGATTATGATTTGTTGGTAAATTGTATAGATAAGATTATTGGTACCGGCTCATTTTTGGAATCTTTTGATAGAGATGTTAATTAGTTAGCGGTAAAGTATTTTCCTTATAGTACAAAGGTAAAAGAGGTGATTGATTTTGACTGGCCAGCTGACAAAGAATACCAGAGGTGGGTGGCTAAGTATTTGAATGATGATGAGTAAAAAGAGTGGGCTACCAACAAGTGGTAAATTAGATGATGCGATTACAACATTTCTAGTTTTGTATGGATGACTTTCTTGGCATGGGTTTTGTGTGGTTTTTTGTTATTGCATCAACCTTCCTCCACTGACATGATGAACGAGAATATGCTCCAGGATGATTGTTGTTGTAACAATTTTTGAACAATAATATTTTTCAAGGTGGTGGCTATTGTAACAAATTTTGGAATATCACCAGGTGCTCCAATTGACTGGTGACAGGTGTACTTTCTGGCCCAGTGCTTATTTGCTCCTTCATTTTCTATAAGAAGGATTTCAAGGCTAGTAGTACGGGTTAGCAAGTTAGATAACTTTTGTCAAGTCTAGGTGAAGTTGCAGAGCGAATTGTAAAGTTTGATGGTTTTAGAGAAATGCAATTTAGGTTTTAAGTCATTATGTAACAGGTTTTGAGTTCATAGAGATTTAATGTTGTATAATAGTACTAGCATTTGAGTTAAAATAAAAATTCAAGCTCATGTGTCTCCATTGTACATGCATATCTTCACTTTGAATGAAATAACTAAAGGTTGTTTTATCCATCTCACTGTTGTGGTGTGTATGATTCTATTTTAGCTTTAATTCAAGGAATTAATCAAAATGCTTGAATGGGATTATAGGCAAATATGTGCTGTATAAGGATTTGATAAGTAGTATTGGGTTAGAATGCACACTGATGAAATTGTAATGCAATATTGTTAGTGATCTTATATGTGATGTATTAAATTTGTTATAAACCTCTAGATGCTTATGAATTTGACTCCTGCAATGGATATATGGCACTGATCTAAGTTGTAATAATTCGCGTAGTTTGGTATTTGTTTGTCTTTGCCTAGAGCTTGCTACAAATTACAAATCATTAACTATCTTATACAATGGATTGTGTTTAGTTATCTCATGCTCCAGATAGTTGATATTGTCTATGAACAACCAATTCTAGTTGATATTATCTTATCGTGTTGAGCTATTAAGTGAGATCATCTGCTATTGTTAATGCTGTTTATAATAATGGTGTAGAGGTTGTAAAAACATTAAGGGATCAGCCCCCCGGGTCTTGCAGAGCCCGAAGTGTATGAGGCTTTTAAAGTCCTCATCAGTTGGTCTAGGTCCTTTGAGCTGCCTTCAATTGGAATTGGCAATTCCATAGGTATATTAGAAGACAAACCTGGTTACATTGTAAAAAGAACCAACATACACGCCAACCACTAAACAACCATTTTATTAATCGACGGACGGATTACATAAAGAGAACATAATTTTACTTTGTTAATGACATTATTAGCGGACGGGACTTTTCTGTGTACTAGGTGGCGACCATAATTTTAATCAACCCAAAACCAAACGTCCATTAATGAAGCATTTTATACATTTCATCGTTATTGATCTTCTTCATCCAACTCTTTGTTTGTATCATTTGTTCCAGATTTGATACTGTATGATCATTTATCATCATCATCACCGCCAATATCGCTTCGGAGCACGTCATCATCCACATGTCATCTTCTATAAACATTAACCTACATCATCAATATCTAAGTTCCTCCTTCATCTTCATCGTGGACATCATCAACTAACCTTGATCCCGACTTCATCATTTACACCATCTTTCTAGTTCTTTCTCGATTCTTCCCACCGTGATTATACCTTTACCGCCTTCCTCTTGGATCATGTCTAACAACAAATGACCAACCCGGTTTACCTAGAACCTCTGAGTAAAATACCTGCTCACATTGGCTTGGAAGAACATAGGGCTCATTTCCAGCTCGCTCAATCAACTTTGTATTAACCATGGTAAATCCATTATCATGTTCAATAACAGTTCTCTCAAGATCATTTTCATTCAATTATAACCTATACCATAGGACAATGAACAAAATTAATCTGAAGGACTTAAAGTCACTCTTAAGTATATCATCCAAAATCCCATAGTATCAATTTTCTGAGACTTCTGGATGTATGTCGCTTCTAGATGAAACATTAGTCATCTGAAAGACTACAGTTATACCAGAATCACAAGTTTTCTTCATGTCATCTAACATTTTGATTCAAAATTTATAACCATTTCACCACATAGCCTTGTGTTTCACCTGTAATATTTTAAACATGTAAAAATTATTGTAATATCATCAGTTGATAAACATATTTATTCTTGGCCGAATGTATGCAAAGAAAACAATCTCAAGATATATATACATCAATATACTTGAAAATAATTAAATAATATAGGTGATTAATATATTTAAACGTACCTGTTTATCTCTTAAACCATATGCTAAATCAATTTCCCTTTGTGTAACATTGGAATTTCCATTATGATGAGCTTCTTTAACAAATGAAGCCACACCTTCCCATGTTATTGCACAACCAGATTGTTGACATCATTCAATACATACCATCATCCAATCAAGATTGTTTACAATGTACAAATGTAGTGCATCCCACTTTCGACCAACTGTATCAAAAAAAATTAAATTCACAAACGATGTATAATTAGTTAAATACCATAGTATATGACCTTAATTTATAATTGATGTATATTGAAGATTAAAAATTAAATAAGTACAATATACATAAAAACCATATGTAAAATGCATTCCAATTAATCTCCATGACCATCTTATGATTACCTCTCACTTTCCTCAATCTACCTTTTCCCAATAGGTACTCCCCTTCGAATTTGTTAATGGAGTTGGGATCCCAAATGCGATCTAAATGGATCTTTGCTACAAACTTAGGAAGATATTCACTAATATACACCATGGTCTAGTATACCATATATCCCTCTACCATAGAACCCTCAAGATGTGCTCTTTGTCTAACCAAAGCCTTAAAAAATTTTAAGTGCCTCTCAACCATCCACATTGACCTTGTGTGTACAGGTCCACACAATTCAATCTCCTCAACTTGGTGTATGAGGTAGTGTTCTTGTGCATTGAAAAATGTTGAAGGTGGACACTTTTGCATTTCACACATTAGACGAGAAATTTTTCTCTTCCAATAATTTATATCTTCTTTATGGATTTTACGATAGCCATCTACAAGTGATTCTCAAGGCACAACATATTAACCATATTTAACAAAAAATATAATAATATATTACATAACAAGTAAAACAAATGGCAATTATAAGATGTATATAGCAAATTAAACAAATCTCGCTACTTACCTCATGTATTTTCCAAGATCATATATAACTTGCTTCACATTGTTGTCAAAGTTGTCTGGGAGAGATAGAGGTAGAACGTACTGCAACAATTATAAAATGATCTTTTCATTATTTTTCCAAAAGTAGTAAACACAATACACTAAAAGTACATGCATTATACAAGTGTATATAATATACCAGAATAATTACCTTAATGAAAGGTATGCCAATCATGCGTTTTCATCCCTGACCCAAATTCACTTTTCTTTGTTATTATATTGTTTATGTTCATAGCAAATCCTATGGGAAATCAATATTTTTGTATGACTTCTTTTATAGCATTGCTTTGCTGCTCTGTTAATAACCAAGGAAGGGCACTTATATTAATTTGGTCTCCATCACTATTCAATTCAATGACATTTTTCATTGCATGATTGGCTTCTTGAATGTCACTACAAATTTTTACAATTTTTTCTTTGTCATGCCTTCCATCCAATATTTTCCATAATATTTCTGTTATATTCTTTCCAATATGCATTGTATCAAACAAATGCACAATTTATAGTTGCTCATAGTAGGGCAACCTACTAAATTGTCTGGGATAACTTTTCAGTCCCTATGGAAGTTGGCCATTAATGCCTTGATGACCTTCATGAAGCATATAATTTAAACAAATTAACAACGACAATCATTGTCAATTAAAACATGAGTAAACACAACACAATATAAAAATATAAATTCAAAACATATCATATATGATAGATAAACAATTTGATCCAATGTATAACCTTGACAATTAATTCTATTATATTCCAACTTCCATAGCTGAGGTGACATTCTTCGTGGTTTTGATGTAGTCTCCTCTTTCCCATTGAAAAGATATTTTTCAGTAGTTCGATACTTATGATTCCTATGGAGGAAGTGCCTATACTCATCAAACACCTGCTTTCCTAAACTTGTTGAACGACGAGATTTCATCTTTGGACCACAAATTGGACATGCAAATTTTCCTTTTGTTTGAAGACCTGCAAGATGATATATAACTAGATTAAATATGTCAATTTTTATAATTATATATAATGAATAGATTATTTTAAAAACATTCATGATATCTACTTCATCAAATTAAATATTGTTAAAGTACAGTCGAACGTTATAACATACCATAAAAATGTATTAGCCCTGGGGCATCATGAATTTTCCATACAAGCATTGCATGGAATTGAAATTGTCTTTGTCCTATTGGTCTAGAGACGTCATACATAGTGACGCCATTTCATAACTTTAGTAACTCGTCAATAAGAGGCTCGATATATACATTCATATCTTTCACCTGGTACTTACCTAGTTGAATGAACATAAACATTACATAATTATTATAATAATTTTACTGCAATATATATAAATGTCATCTTTCCTTCATGTCCATTTTTACCTGGTCCTTTTTTAAAGTGTGGCCATTTTTCCTTCATGTCCCTAAATGCAAAACCATCTGCAGGCATTCAAAGAATGTCATCTCCACTTCTATTTTGTGCATGGTAATCCATCAATTGTGCTAAGCTTTCGCACCTAAATAATCGTTGCATATGTGGAATAATGGGAATATAACGAAGAACCTTGCGAGGCACCTTTTTTGTTACTTGATCTGTTCAATATCTACGGATATGACATTCTGGGCATTCTGTTACAAATTCTTATTGTTTATGATATATAATATGATCATTGGGACATGCATCTATTGCTTGATACTCCATTCCGATATCTTTTATAATGGCACATAAATCTCGATATAAGCAAGGTAAAATATTTGATGGTGGTAACAAAAATTCACTAATCAATCTACAACAAAAAATAATTTGTTCATATAAAGAATATTAATGGTACATATTTCATCCTTTATTTACTAGTGATGAACTAAGGACAATTAAAATAGATGAAAAAAGATGACATTTATGATATACCTTAACATTCGTGAGACTGCTATGTTTGATAAAACATTCATAACCTTAAAGTTCAATAGCAACAATACAACAGAGAGAAGAGTTGTTTCAGAGCCTTCATAAAAGGGCTCATATGCCTTGTCAAGTACAGGTAAATCATGAACATCATCAAAGTCATCTTGATCATCATGATTGACTCTGCCACTAAATGTGGCATGGATCAATGTGTTTGTACCATCATCTTCAACTGTGTTTTGTGGTGCATGATCATCTTCTTCCATAGGATCATTAACTTCATCTTCGATATTCACAGCTCCATGTTCATCCGCTTGCAAAACCACATTCTCCAGGCTGTGATAATCCATATCATCTACCCTAGGGTGCCCCACCTTTATAATAATGATAGACACAAATAAACCATGATCATGATCAAGTGGTTATATATATATAAAATGTTAAAACAATATAAACATTTACAAATTCAATCAATATAAACCCATATAATGAACAATTTACCAATGGACGATAATCATGCCCCCCTTCAACGTGACTATGCTGCCTACAATATTTCTCAGCGGTTGTGATTAAAAGTCATCTCATCTTTAAGCCCTTCCAATTATTGCAAGGACAATAACATTTCCCATTGCCCTTTCTTTTCAATCTAGCCCACAATCTATCAAGTCTCTTCATTTTGTTCTGAACTAATATTATCTGACATGATTTTTCTTTGCCAAGCTTGACTATTTAGATCTTCAAAAAATATCAAACTCACACTCTAATAATTTTTATTCATAGACAGGTAACATAGTCTAATAATTCTGATATTTCACACCAAAAAAATTTGGCATCCAACCACCCCTGCAAAAGAGAAGATAGTCTAAAGTTAATGACCCCAAAAAACACTTTACAATACTAATTCCAAAACTAATTAAATTCTGATTTTACTATGATTTCCAATCGTTAAGACTCCTAAAATTAGAATATTGAACTTGATCACAAAATTCCTACAACAATGGAGGTAGCGAGCTAGTAAGAGCAAGTGACCCATTCCTAAGGAGCAACGAGTCAGAATCATCATTGCTAATGTCAATACGGATTTATCCTTTTAATTAAAGATGCAATGTGTCACTTCTTATGACGAGCTTATCCCTAGGGCCCTCAACATTGAGAGAGCCCTAATAAAAAACAACAGAAGCATTGGTAAGAGCATGATTAGGGTACAAACCCTAGGCCTCCGTAGAAACATAAACAATAACTATAGCGGATTAGTGAGGTTGCAATACCAGAAAGATTGAGACAATGTAGGTAATAACAAAATCTTGCAATCTAAAGATTGTAGCCAATAACAAGCACACTATGTAGCTTATTGACATTTGTAAATGCAATCTACGGTAAGAAGAATGACAGTCACTTGAGATGTGACAGTCAAAAATAGGCTAAGCAGTGACAAGATAATAAAGCTCAAACCTTGCATAGTAAAGTGGAGATTTTAACAGTGAGTTTCCTTACCCCCTTGCTGACCTAAAGGGTTTTTCAAATGCTTTTGGTAGTGTTAGACAAGGCAAATGCAATCAGGGAATGACTGTCCAAATGAAGTAATAGTGGTAATCGTAGGTTCAATGTTTCTTCTTAGCCATTAATATTGATAATGGAGGTAGTGGATTGCATGTTTGAGCAAAGTGTTTTGAGACTCACCAAAGATGGGAAAATAGTGAATAATACCTCAGGATCAACAGGAAGTAGTGTCAATAAGTGCCGGTAAGGATCTTAAGAACTACAATAACATGAAACAATGAGTCCCCCTGTAGTAAGTAGGAAGTCCATAGGGCATAGTTTGATTTTATAAAAGGATGCTCATGAAAGGAATCTTCAAGTGACAATGAGTGAGTTGTTTGAGATTGCAGCCGAGGGTGCAATACCCAATCTTAAAGGAAGTTAGCAAAGTAGTGAATGTGCAAGAAAATAAAATCGTACACAAAAAAAAATTCACAATGTTATCTTCCATAATGCCTTGAGTTTGAAGACAAAAATATCATTGTATCTTCATGATAAAAGTGGTGACCTTAATGGTCAATCAATGGCAACCATGATTTTAAAACATGCTATTGTGCTTATGGAGG
>VDFB02210952.1:0-22279 GCA_007258455.2 Sequoia sempervirens
AATATATATTTAATATTATTATAAGTTTAATAATTTGTATATTAATATTTTTTTATTATATAGGTATATAATTTATATTATTATATAATTTTTTAAAATTATGTTAATAATATTACATTATGGAATAGAATAATGTATAGTTGTTTATATATGTTTTAGAATATATTATAAATTCAATCACAATTAATATATATATATATATTCTTATGTTATTTAAACTAGAAAAAAATAAATTAATAAATAATCTAAATTGAAATGTATATAAAAGAAATGTTAAAAAATTAAAACAACTAACTATAAAATGTCTATTAAACAATAAATCAATTATATAAAAAGAATAAATCGTATTTTACCAATTAAGCCACTCACAAAATTATGATTATTTTTATATTATTATATTTTATTAGATTATATTATATATATTGTTTTTCTATATTTATTGTTATTTTTTATTAATTTTTTATTATTATTATATTATTCATATTAAATAAAATTACATCATATCACTTTATGAAAAATTATAAGATAAATAGAATAAAATTACATTGGAGAATCTAAGCAATACTATATAAACATGTCGAATTAAGAAATGAAGTCTACATAGAGTTAAAATATCATCTTTATTCCACAATGAACATTTCAATTACCTATCACAATCACTTAAATCAATGTTTATTTCAATCTCAATTTATTAAAATTTAATTCAATTAAAATTAAAGTTTCAATTATAAAATATAATTAACTTATATAACCATTTTAAAATATTTAATATAAAAATTATATTTTATAAAAAAAGGATAAATAAAATTACATCATTACATGTAGAGTTAAAATATCATCTTTATTCCACTCATATCTCAATCACGTAAATCAAATCTCACATTGGTAATCAAACCTTTAATAAAATAATGAAATGAAGGAGAATGATAAACAAATAACATGCAAATGTTATCAACTTACCATACCCTTGTTGAAGAAAATTTGAAGATATGTCAATGGATGCTCCAAAATGCTTGATTAATGCTTGATTATTGAATGCAAAGTGCTCAAATGCTAATTGAATGCTTAAATGAGTTAGAAGATTATAGGAGATGTGAAAAGAGGAGAAAAACACATATTTATACACATTTGTGCCATAGTAACACAATGATACCTCATCACAAGACGACATAATGTGTTTTTAAATAAAAATATGAAAGAAAAATAAAAATATTTTGAATTTGGAGCCAAGAGGGAGTCATTTTCCACCCATGGCGAATGGGTTCCACCTTGGACTTGAAAGTGGGTGTTAGGAATTAAGTCATATTTAATGTTGTTCGTTGGGTTTACATTAAAAAACACACTCATTTAAGCCTTATAAATGCATTAAAGGGTCAAATCAAGCATAAGAAAGGTGTAAATAGTGAAATTATGCCTAGAAAAGCATGAGATCTTGTTACAAGACTTTACAACACTTCAAAATAGGACTTGATAGGTGATGAAAAGGTGATTTTTAGGTGGATTGTAATGAATAGAGTCTAGAAAAGTGTAGAAATGTTTTACAATAGTTCACAACACCTTCACAAGATGCCATTATTTGAATTTTAAGGACTTAACTGTGCATTTTCAAGCCACATTACATCAATAAATCAAAGAAAAATAGACCAAACATCGTGAAGAAAGGTCTGGAAGACCATGAAAATGACAAGGGGCCATTTTTCTACAGCACACATCCTTAAGATGCAACTCTCTTGGGCTTTAATGCATACCAAGTTTAGGTTTTTCACATACATAAGCATGTGGAGAGGGTTTTCATCTGATCCTACTAGCTATGTATTATAGGTCTTATTTGCTCCTCATAAAAGTTTGTTTCTCTAACATAAATTTTATTTTATCTCTCTCAAGATACTTTCAATTTTAAATTATAAATGTCTCCTAGATTGTGAGTGTTTATATCAATATAACTTATAAATGCAATAACATAAAAAATGAAATACATAATGTACGTACAAGAAATTTTATTAAAACAAAGCCATGAGAACTCAAAATACAAAGATTCAACCCTAGGGATCAATGCAAAACACATATGCTCATGTATCATACCTTTTAGGAACTTTCTTTCATCAACCAAACAGATCCTTGCATTACTGCACACCTTTTCTTCATCCTTCTTTAGGGGTTTCAACTTATGATGAACACCATTCTTTATCGAAGAATAGGTGTTGGCATGTCCATGATGCACCGCTTGCAGATCAAATTGTCATGGTCTTCCTAACAACATATAAAAAAAAATCCATATGAATAATATCACATAAAACCGCATCCTAATAGTTTCCAATCTTAAACTTTACCAAACATTTCTCATTGACCAGAGCTTTAAATGGTCCTTCTACAACCATGCAATCCAGTATGGATTTGGATGCCTTCTCCTCTCCAACTACAACTTAGTAACCATTTCCTTGGAAACAAGATTATTAGTGCTACATCCATCAATGATAACATTACAAACTTTACCTTCACACTTACATTGAGTGTGGAACAAGTTCTTTTGTTGATTTGGTTCCCTCTCCTCATTCAACAAGGCTCTTCTAATAAAAAGGGCCTCTCCTCTTTTAGTGTCGTTAGAATGTGAAGACTCGACATCTTCATCCACATGCACAACTCATGCATTTTCGTCAAGTCTTCTATTTTTCCTCACTTGATGTTGGGGACACTTGTAGGCTCTATTTCTTTCTTTGCATTGGAAATAGGTTCCACGAAAGCCTACTCTTCCTAACCTCCTCTCCTAGATATTCCTCTTCCTCTTTGGTCTCCATTATTTTGGTCTCGAGGATGGTAGGTACTATCTCCCTTTTGGTTCTAACTATTACTGGATTCTCCAATTTTATTTTCATCTTCACTTCAACCTCCATATGACCATCCACTAGTATTTCCACCATGACCTCCACCCCTTTGTTTGCTTTTAAACCTTCTATTTATCTTTTATTCCACCTTCAAACAAAATTGATATGCATCTTCAATGGTAGAAATTCTTACCAAAATCAACTCTTTTTGGATGTTTTCTTTCAACCCATTAATGTAATGGGAAACCTTCTCCTTGTTGGCCTCAGAATGTCTTGTTCAGATAAATGCTTTGTAGAATTCTTTTGTGTACTCTTTAATAGATTTTACTGCTTGCTTAAATCCTTGCATCTTCTTCAGCAAATTAGATTCATAATCTAGATGAATGAATTGCCTCTTTAGTTTCTCCACCATCCAAACTCATATGGGTATCTTCTCTTTCCCTCTTCAATATATCTCCAACTAGATTTATTTCCACCATATGTTGGCATGGCCCTTCAGCTTGGCCTTTACAAATTTAACCCTTTCTAAATCTTTTATTTACTCATACTCAAAATACTCTTCCATGTAATTGATCCAATCAATCAACTCTTATGGATTTAGGTTTCTAGGAAAATTAGAAACTTCTATCTTTGGCCTCTTGCCAATCTTCAAAATGGCCCTAAGCAATTTGACTACTCTTGGATCTATTGTATCTTGTGCTTCTTCTTTGAACGACTATTCACTTCCAGCCTCATCCTCACTTTCATCTCTTCTTCTAACATCGACTCCTTTACGCAACTCCTCTTGTAGTGCTTGAACTTGTCTCTAGAGGGCTCTAAAACCCTCTTTTGTTACCCAAACATTTCTTCCACCATATTTTCTTTGTGGGTCAGGCATCTTTCCTCACAAACCCACAACCACAAGTCCTAGTGTAAACTACCTCACATTCAATGATTTGTCTACGCACTCAAGAACTCCTGCTCTGATACTACTTCATGACTGCTATGTGGCCCAAAACCCACTCAAAACACAACAACAAATATCAACATAGAAATTGCAAGATAAAAAATAACCAATTTTCAATTAATTTAAAGTTTGTGCAAAATAGGAACACCATGGACCAATCGGTGTGTGATAGGTTCTAGTGTGGTGGAATTTTTTCAAAACTAAATTGGAAAATGCACAAGTGGTAGGGTCACATGGTGAGCAATTATGTTTGAATTTTTTGGTCCACCAAGCACTCCATGTGGACCTCCAAACATAAGGTGTATAGGATTTCCTTAATATAGAATGGTAAAATAGTTTTCATCCATAAAGTCAACAAGAGCAATTGAATCATTGTACCACCAAAAATTATATTATAATCAGTTTATATTTGTCCCAAACACAACTAGTTATGCACGGTCTTACATGTCATAGAATATTTAAAGCACATCCAATACCACGAACATACAAGCCATATTGCTTGTTAATGGTCTATAGCATTAAAACATGCATACATATATGCATACATTTATATACACATATTGCTTGTTAATGGCCCGCTACATTAAAACATGCAGCCAAAATATAAAATTAATATAACCCACACTCCCTTTAAATATCACCATTTGCATTACATCACCACTAATATTTTCATAGAGACAATGCCACGAGAACAACTAAGATCCAAGAATTTCCCACCACCAAATCTAATTGAACCCACCCCCTATCCCACTTTGCATAGCATACAACAGACTCACATTCAAAGGCATAATGAATTAATAGCAATAGAACACTTGTAACTTTATAGTGTCAAGTTGTTCTGGCTTATGCTCTTGCCTCCACTACCTCCATGTAGATATGCATATGGAAGTGAGACATGGTAAATGAAAATTGGAAAATATTGAGAAATACATTTTTGAATTTGTAAATCTATTTATATGTTCAATGCTAGTTTGGTATGGAGTCTTTAATTTGCGTCCTCCTTTCTCAAATCTGAAAACTTGTTTTAATGCCTTCAATTGCAAAGATTGTATGTATTTATGATGTGCAATCCTTGTTTTCTTCTTGAGCGATTATGGTGGCCTTAACACATTATTTTTTGGTGGTTTCATGTGGCAAAAGAGGAGAAGGAAATTATAGTTGTGTGCTATAATTTGTCTAATGGCACACATGTGAATGATTGATTTTCCATGAGTTTTGTGTTGCTGGAAAAGTGGGACATATACATACATACATATATATATATATACATACATATACATATGCATATACATACATATACATATACATATATAAATATATATGTATATGTATGTATTTGTATATACATATATGCATACATATATATGTATATATGTATATATATATGTATGTATACATATATATACTAAAAGAAAACTAATATGAAAAGAAAATTGTAGAGTTAAATTTTGTGCAATGATGAACACATGAGTACAAGTGAATTGTATAAATCCCACTAACTGGGAACCAGTCTAACTTTTTCCATATTTTGTAGTAACAATCACATATATATACATAAACAATTGCATATACGAATACATACACACACAGGACATTTCAATGTGTGGTGCCCCTATCTAAAATAATGACAAAAATATAAATCTCCAAAGAATTAAAATTTCCAAGGCTACACTAAAATCACCCAATTTGAAAGGTTGCCAAACACATCATGTTATAACATAATTTACAGAGGGATTGTTGACAATTATGGTCAGGTTGCACTATTTACAATGATCACTATGAATATAATCCTAATTACAAGTCATAAAGGTCTTTAAAGAAATCACTTAAGGAAGAATAATCAAGGTTATAAAAAATGAAATTTAATAAAGTTTAGTTTTTGCTAAATTAATATATAAATAATTAATATATATTTAATGTTACTATTAATTGAATAATTATTATATATTTTATTTTTTATCATATATATAATTATATAAATATTATATTACAAATTAATATATAGACAATTAATATATATTTAATATTATTATAAGTTTAATAATTTGTATATTAATATTTTTCCGTCGGGGGAGGAAAAACCGGTGGATCTAGAATGGCTTGATGGCTCATGAGTACCAAATGCACAAGGCAAGTAACCATTTTTATTCCAAACAAGTGTTGTGTTATTAATAATGTTATTGGTTTTGATCTTGTAGGCTTCCAAGGTATGGGTTGGACCCACTAGAGTAGAATCAAGTCTTGTCGGTCATCTCCATGGAAGCCGATGAAGCCTTAGAGGTTTGTGTTAAGGGCTCTTTAAAAATTGCACTACAAACTACATAGGTGTTGGTGCGTTTGCATGCGAAGAGAATACAAGAAGGAAGAAGCAAAGATTGAATGATAAAAGGCTAATTGATGCCCCAAATAAATGTGTTATTTCACATACCAAGTTGCAAGGAAACTTCAAGGATGTTCAAAAGAGTTTGGAGGAAGCCAAACTATTGTTCAATTATGTTTGAAATGGCCATTGTCTACAAAAATTATAAAGGATCAAATGGACTCAATTGAGTACCAAATTGCTCAGGCATTAGGTGTGTATGATCCAGTGAATGATAGGGATGTAGCAACTAGAGTGATCATTGAAAATAGACACACTCAATTCATTTTACCATGGGAACAAAAATATAAATTAATAAATTAATAGTACAATCACCTCTGAGATATGGTAAGTCTAAGGCTTACATCTTTAACTGAAGCTTTGGTCGATGGCAAAAAATTTGTGCAAAAGACAACAACGCCTAGCTCCTCAGAAGAAGGGGAGGACCTCTATGTATAATTTGAAAACCAAAGCTACATGCTCACTTTTCCAAGAAGGATTGGGAGACACACCTTGCAAAATTAAAGGTAAGATATAAGGGTATATTACCCTCAACCAATTAAGGTGTATATTTATTTTTGAATTGTATAGACATTTTTTTATCTCAATGTACTTTTGCAAAGTTAGTAGATAGTGTTGTCGTACAATTTTTTCTTTTTGGTGATGGATAACATTGTTAGGGGGAACTATTCTCATGTAGATATATCAGTAAAGGAATGTAATGTGGATTTACAACCCTTTTCCCTTGATGTCAAAGGAGGAGTAAAGAAGATAAATGTGTTGCGATCAATGACAAAGGGGGAGATTGTTGGAAACATGGGGATGATTGTGTATGGTATTGTTATTGATGTCCACCCATTGTAGAATTGATGGTATATCAGTATGAATATAGTCTGAAGAAGACCAAGTGTTTTAGGGAAATTAGTTAAGCCCCAGACTAAGATAATGTATTTTAAATGTAACAAAAGGAGCAGTTTTGTGGAACAATATTGTTCCACATTGTGTTATATTTTCATATATTTTTGAGGTAATAATTGTACATATTGAAGGAGTACATATCCAAATTTATAAGGTTTTATGTCTTCTACAACAAAAGATATTAATGATAGAGTAACAGACTAAGTGTTCCATAGAAAAATGGACCTTTCCCATTTTCATAGTGTTGGAGCTATGTTGCTTTAATTTTATGATGTATCTTGGCTTGAACATGCTTATTTTGGTGCTAAAAGTCAAAGAAATACATCTTGTGAAAGTGTTGTGAAGTGTTGTAAGACATTTCTACACTCTTCTAGACTTTATTTAATGCAATTCAGCTAAAAATCACCTTTTCATACATCAACAAGTCCTATTTTGAAGTGTTGTAAAGTCTTGTAACTAGATCTCATACTTTTCTAGGCATATTTTCCCTATATACACCCTTCTCATGCTTTATTTTGTCTTTTTATGCCCTCATATGCTTATATTAAGTGTATTTTTGGGTCTTATCTTGACAAACAACATTAAATATGACATTTTCCTTGACAATTGATTTTGGGTCCCAGGTGGGACTCATTCGCCAAGGGTGGCGAATAAGTCCCCCTTGGCCCCAAATTTAAAATATTTCAAATTTCTTTTAAAGATTTTACTAAAAATTCACTTCATGTCATTCTGTGATGAGGTATGAACGGATACTAAGGCACAAGATTTATATAAATAGGAATTTTTCACCTCATTTTACATCTCTCTCTCTATCTCCTAATTCAAGTAATCTACTCACTCAAGCATTCAAGCACTAAAGCATTTTGCATCTTCAATTCAAGCACTTTCAAGCACTTTGGAGCAGCATTTTGACATCACTTCAGATTTGCATATTCAAGGATGTGGTAAGTTTGTAATACTTTCATATTATTCATTTATCATTTCCATTGCATTCCATTCATTTCAATTGGGTTTAATTACTAAAGCAGGGTTTGACCAAGGAAAACCCCTATTCACTAACCCCCCAACATTTTTCCCCTTTGCATGTGTCTTTGTAGCTTTTGTTTTCTAGATTTGACAAGTTTAAAGGTGTTGAAAAATGGATTCCAAGTCAACTAGGCTCTTCAAATCAACTCATCAACTATTCGAGCAATTTGAGTGACTTTCAGCCTATTTTTTGTAGAATTGACCTTGGCAACCTGATATTCAATCATTTTTAGATCTAGAGTAGCAGTGTTGACCTTTGACTTTTTAGAAATCTTGGGGAGGACTGATTTTCCACCCTTGGTGAATGAATCCCACTTGAAATATAGAAATCTGCACTTTGTCAGAAATCAACTCCCGACTGTTAGAAATCAGTTCCTGAAACTTTTTCAACAATAGGAGGACTAATTCGCCACCCTTGGCGAATGAGTCCCACTGTGAAAAATCAAAAAAAATCATCAACATTCCAGACATTCTAGAAAGCTCAGATATCATCCAGGTGCACTTAGATTTGACCCTGTACCTTCTATTTTGCATATTTCTTTCTATCTCTTCATATTTCATAGTTTATGCATATCACACTATGTTTTCAAACAAAGCATAAATCTTAGTTTTGCATTCATTTTAGATCATCTTAATTAGTCAATTACATTTAGTTTATTTAGTTTACATCATATCACATCACAAATTTCCTTAATTAAATGAACATCTAGCATTTTAGGATCTAAATCTCTCTCTTTCTAGATGAAAAACTTAGGAAGAGAGCAAGCATTTCAGGTCCTAAAATCTATGTTTCATTTTGGTGAACCCGAATTTTGAACATTTTTCTAACTTCGGATTGCATCCATACATTGCATCTTATTTTTCATTTGCATTGCAATTCAATTAGGACATTGATTTGTTATTGCATTCTAGGACCTTTCATTTTGCATTAGTGAAAAACTCATTTGGTTTTCATTTTTGCATTCAATCTCATTGGAAAAACTGAAACTCTACATTCTGAATTTGTTATTTCATTCTAAAAGGCATTTAAATCATTCTTAAAATTCTAAAAAACACAAAAAAAATCCATGTTGGGACTCATTCGCCACCCAGGGCGAATCAGTCCCTCTACATATTTTAGACATTCATTTTGCATTATTTCTGGCATTCTTCTACATTTTTGTTTCTAGCTTTTACATTCTATTTCCATTCACAAATTCTTTGTTTTTCTTCATTTATTGCATCTTTATTCATTTGCATCATGGCATCTTCTTTTAATAAGTTTTGGCACTCCCTGAAATCATTGGTAGACATGTCCAATTGTACCTTTTGTTGTGACCTTAATGACATTGTACACTCTCATGCTCCATTAACTCCTCATGAATACCCTCCTCCTGAATTAGACATCATTGGAGAAGATGATGTTATCATGAACAAGTTTTACAATGATTTCCTTACCAATCTCAAAGCCAATAGAACCTATTATACCTCTATGAGATCACAAGACCTTCCTCTTGTTGCACCTCATGATCACTTTGAGTATTTACATCTGGAAGTCAATAATGGACCTATGGTTCCTCCCTCAACTGAACCTAGTTCCTCTCACCCACCACACTCCCAACCATTCTATGAGCACAAAGTCACCAAAAATCCTATCAACCTTGAAGAAACATATGGTAGAGGATTCACTATATTAAGTAAACAAGGTTGTGACATAAAACATGAACAAGACATCCATCAACTCTTTGAACAATAACCAACTGATGCACATACAATAGGATTAGGATATCAAGATCCTTCTCATCCTGATAGATATTCTCTTCAACCTAGGAGACTTTTGGATGTTAGCAAGGTCATCTTGAATTCTCCTCCTAATCTACACATTCTCCTTCCCCATGAACAACTATTCTCTCTTTCTAATGACAAGGATGTTAAGGCCCCTATGGGTCCCCTACCTCCTTCTACTCATGAAAAAGGAGAACCTAGTAAACATAAACAACCATAAAAAATGAAGAAGATCAAGTTTCCTACACATCCTCCACCTGAATGTGAACAAAGACTTCAATTGTTTTTAAACAATGGTCTTATACTTTTTCCACCTTTAAATAGGTTGGTTATTCGCACTCTCGATTCCAACATACCATTCTGCAAATATCATCGGCGTCTAAAGATGAGTTTCTATAGCAGTTTGTTTCAAATACGGCCACTGATCTTCCTGCAGCGAAAGGCTTCGTCTTTCTCCTGCAGCATCTCTTTAAATTCCACGTTGCATGCACATAATAAAGGTTTCCTTTATAAGGAAGCCACTTTCTCCATTTTCCATCCATCACCGCCATTCATTATCTTTTCTTCCACATCATCCATCCTGTTGTACCACCTCATTCATGGTTTCTATTCCAGCTATCATTTCATGGTGCACTGTGATTTTCCCAACACGTATGAGCATTAATTGAAAGGTATGCGATATCTTCTCTTAATCACATTATTTATTTATTTCATTTATTCAACAACTATTATGTACATATCAGTCTTTATCTCCCATGCTTCACCTATCCTTTCTCCCATGTGTGGACACATGTCAACTTTTAAGTAGGGGGCGAGATAATCCATTTCAAACCTTTTCTTATGTCATTGTCACAACTAATAAGATATTTTTATTTCTTCTTGTACTTTCCAAATATGGCTGCATGTTTTATCTTAAACAACATTAACTGCTTGATATGAGTAGTTCCTAATAATTATTACATGCAATTATCTTTTGAGTTATTCTTGGAAAAAAGGAGAAAGTGATGGGAAGACAAAAAGAAACAAAAAGAAGCAAAAAGAAGCAGAGTAGAAGAATTTTCTTTTAAATTTCCAGAAAAGGTTTGAGTTTTTGGAATCCCAGTGGAGGCAATTTGTGAATATGGGTGGTCAATTGGTAAGACATGAGCCTGTAGCTCATGAGATCTTAACACATAATCCTCAAATAGTGCAGGCATTCAATAATTGTGGTTGGCTAAACTATTTTCTGAGGTTAGATTCTTTCAATGAGGAAGCTGCTAGTGAATTTTTAAGAACTCTTTCAGAAGGGGAAGCTTCAGTATGGGGTCTAACAGTGGTTGTAATAGAAGAACGAATTGCTGAAGTAACCAGACTTCCTGCAGTAGGGAAAATTTCTCTTCAGATGTTGTTTCTGCTAGGGCAGAGTTTACAGTACCAACTGATGGACCCTTGGAGGTCTCTAAACAAGGATGCAAATGAGTGTCGTTGCCCTTTCCATATTTAGAATATGCTGCATTTATAATCAGGTATTTAACCTGTGAGGGACGCTTCTCCTATTTACATTCTTACCATTTTAAGATATTGAGCCATATGAGGCATGGGTTAGCTATTAATGTCCCGAATTTTTTGTTAAATCTATTAAAACAAAGTGCCCATGAAACCTAGAGGGGAAGGGATAATGCAATTGCCCATCATGCCCTCATTAAACTGTTGATTAAGCATTCCCTGATGGATGTGTCACCCTTTTCTTAGCAAGAATTTGTTTCCCAAAAGGGTCTGCAACTTCCACGGCTACCTAGAGCAATCCCTGTAGCACCTGCCCCTGTAGCATCTATTCCTGCAGCCTCCACATCAGAACCCTCTACTAGAATACAAACCAGGTTTACTAGTAGAAGAGAAAAAGGAAAAATGAAGGTAGGAGAGTCATCTAGGGTAGAACAAACCTCCGATTCTAACCCTCATGCTCAAAGATAGCAGTGTCCCTCTCCTGCAACACCTTCTCCTATAGCAGTTCCTCCTGTAGCAACACATGTTGCCACTACAGTTTCTCTATCATCCTCTTCTGTGGAGTTTGAAGCCTCTAGGAAAGTCAGGAAGAGGAAAGCCACGAGAGTGCCTCCTGCAGCTGCAACATTTCCAAAAAGAGTTTCAGCAAGGAAACAACGTAAAGTCACCCCAACGTCTGCTCAACCTGAAGTTATAATAATTTCAGAGGAGTCTGAAGAATACAGCCATGATGATTCTCAGAATGTACCTGAGAATGTTTCACATAGCTCACCTGTTGTTCCTGAGGAAATGCACAATGAACCAATGGAAATTGATGAAGCACAATATGATAGTAATGAAAGGGGAATGCCAAGTCTTGTTGACTTGGCTAAAGCAGCTAGGCAAATTTTAGAGGAAGTACAATCTCCTCCTGCACATCAACATGAATTCATCCTACAGCAAGAGGAAGAATAGCCTAAACAATTGGAAGTGGCCAATGAAGCTTCATTACCCCCTGTAACTTGTCAAGCCATGGTTGTCTACAGAAAGACATTTTTTATTGAATTTTTGGAATACCTTAGAACCACATGGAGACCAGTCACATTTCAAACCTTGAGTTTCTGCCACCTAGCCAAGACTGAAATGCAACAAAGTCTTTGGGAGGAAGAGAAGAAGAAACTGAAAAGAGAAATCTAAAGGCAGAAACAGGAAATCTAGGAAATGAAAAAGAAAATGGATGAAATGATGAAAATAACTGGTAAGATTGTGGAGTGTAGACCTCTGCCTAGAGTTTATGCCATGTGCCTAAAGGAACAATTTCTTTGGTTTCAATTAATGAGAATTTCAAGGGATTTAGATCTTGTTATTCAAACAGCCAAAGAATTTTATGATGCATACTAGGTGGCTCCTAATTGGCTAAAGAATTATTTATGTGAATTTTGTTGCATGGATTGATAATTCCTACGACAGTGGAATCACTTCTTTACATTAGTGATATCATTTGAGGGTCACTTATGTCATGGAGCGTAATGAAACCAATTATGGTAGACAACTGAAACTTTATGAAGAAGTTGAAATGGATGAGCCCATACCCTTTTGCAATAAAGAAAGCAGTCCTTACACAATACTAAAAACGGCTCCCTTTCTTGCATATGGGTTCCAACAATCAAAGCGAAAGAGTAAAAATATTTGATTTTAGAAAGCAAGTGTGTGAAATTCAAAAGCCAACCATCTATGTTTGACTTTCCTCTTCTAGAATTGAAAGAGATGGGAGAAATTGACTGTTGGGCTCAGAAAATCTGAGCCACATAGCCCCCTAAATTTTGAAGCAGCCCTTGGAAGGACAGACAGGTACATATAGCTCGGTCTTCAGAAGAGGTTCGAATTATGGTTACCAATAACATTTTGACCTCTGGTTTTAATGTGGCCACTTTATCCCTATCGAGCTACAAATGTTAATAAAGATACAGAGAAAATCAGTTATGAAAGATGGCAAGATTTCAGAGTTTTCTTTTATAAATTTGGGACTGTGCCAAAAAGCCATACTGCTCCTACGGATTTTAGGGAAACAACCAGGAAGCTTAATGTTGGTGGACCATCATTAGGTTAAGTAGGGGACAAATGATGAGCTCAAGATATGCTCATAATTTGAGTATCATGATGTACTTTTAATATCTCTACTTTTACTGCTAATGGATGTTTTAACTCTTTTATTAAAGACTTTTTATCTAAAATAGGTTGTATCCTATAGCAATACATTCCTACATTCTTGCAGCCTAACATCTCCATGTGTCTTATTAATTACCCTGTTTGACTTCCCAAATGACTGATATAATGCATATAGTTTTTGAATAATGGGATAGATTTAATATGTGATTAATGAATGTATCTTGTTGTTTTCCATGAATGCTTTCTTTCACCTTTGTCGCCTTGTGCATCACAGGTTGTTGAAGGGGGCATGAACAAGTCAAGCGCAACAGATCTCGTCCCTGCAGTAAAGTCCATTTCTTGCATGATGTTGAGGAAGTTGTACCAACGAAGACTCTATGTCCGGGTCGTTGGCAAGAAACTTAAATTATCATTAATCTAGAAAGAGTGGAATGCTAAATTCTCTGGATCGTGTTGAACGCCATATGTTTTCATTTATGAGAAGTATGTTCCTCAGTTTCAGGATTCATTTATATCCACGTCTTTCTCTATTAGAGTTAGGTAGTTAGTTGTTTTTATGTTTTAAATAAGTGTTCCTCCTGCACAAGTGAGCAAGCATAACAAGCATAGAAAGAATATCATGTAAAAGTTAGTATGATAATAAGAAGTAGAGTATGTAAGAATCAGTACTATGATAAGAGATAGATTTTTGTGTTAGTTTTCATATGAGCAGAACAATGTATACCATTTTGAGTTTATGAATAAAATTTGATGAAGTTCTAAGTTTAATTCCTGCATAATTAGTCAATGCTTGCTAAGGGGGCCCACTTAGTAAGTATCTATAGTTATTTAGTTCGTCATTTATTTTCTGTTGATCATAAGTTAGATTTCGTTCTTGAAGCTTCAGTGCAAACTCAATCTTATATTGTTCCTACAGCATCAGGAATCCATCCCTGTGTTTGTTCCTACAGCATAAGGCCAGTTCATAGTTTGTTTCTCAATTGTAGTTGTTATGGTTTCTACTTTGATTAAGTTTAGAAGGCTTCACATTACATTCTTGTAGCATAAGTAGAATTCCTTTCACACATTTATTTCTGGTAAATCATGACTGAAACTAGTTCTTAGTGCACATACAGTGCCGCTCCATTTCAAGTATACGTTCCCTGGTTTGACAAAGTAAATGAACGACCATAAGAAGATGTTAGTCATCTGTTGGAATGTCCAATTTCTAGGTTAGGATTTTCCATGACTTTTATATCCTTTTGTGGGTGCGACCAATTTTGATAGGTGTAAAGGAGACTCCATTATAAGTATGGTTTGAAACTAGTGGGGTTCTATCCAAGGGGGCTTGATCAAACCCGCTTCAATTAGAATGCCTTAAATGGAAATTTTTAAGGCTTAAATCATTATATTTTCTAAAATTATGTGATTTCAGCAAAAATTAGAATCTCCCAGAAATTGTAAACCACTATTGTGACAACACTCTGTGCAATATCACAACCTTAACCAAAACAACCTTGTGTATCATTCGCTCAACTTAGTTCTACCAAATAACCCCATGATGGTGATGGGGGAAATATAACTCCCATCCCTCATGAAGGAATGACACATAACATTAAAAAGGATTTGTGTTCTTGTAAAGAAACCAATCCTTCTCACAAATAAATACCCCCTTCATCTAACTTGGAAGATTGTTATGGTATCTGGTAAACTCTCCTACCTACACATGGATGCAATGAAAACATGAATAAAACCAACATATCATACTCTTTCGAGAAATATCTAGGGGTATCTCCCTTATCTCCACTCTCATCTTAGACTTTGCACAACAAAATTCAACATCTCAGGGAGTATGGTGCTCTTCCTTGTGTTGGAGCACCGAATTCCTCTACCTAATACTTACTTTCATCCATTCCAAGCTCACCTTTATCCTACACTAAGTGTGGGTAAGGGGTTCGATAGCCTTGTCCTCGTATGTCACTTGTTGTCTCTTTTGACTAGTCTTAAGATTGACTCGCATGTGACATGCTCCATTTCTTCCTAACGCGGCTTATCGAAAACATATGACTTGGCATAAGTATTTTCGAATAAGCTCTCATACCCTCTTCTACTTTAAAGAAATTTCTCACAGTAATGGTGTTAGCAACCGCTTTAAAGTGAGGGCATACATAGACAAAATCTTTGTTGAAATTTCATGGTGTAATTTTCCTTTTTCTTGTGATGTGTCCTCTTCTTGGTGGTGTCATTAGGTTTGATGCCTTCCAAGAGTGTATGATCAATTGAAGTGGCCTGATGTGAATGAGGCATCCCATGGATAATGATTTGACACCCTGACTTGTCCTCTCTTGGAGACATTAGGCACAATGCTCCCTAAGAAGAAGAACTTACATGAACAAAGAAAAAACCCCTTTAGCAAAATTCTTTACATATTCAAAAACATTTAAAGAAGCATTACATTGTGGTGCCTTATCAATGTTATCAAGAGCATAACTTTGGTATGGTTTGTATAATGGTAAGCTGACACACTGGCATGACTTTATCATTATACGGTGGGAACCCGATGCACTCACATTAATTTCTCACTAAACCACTTCTTTGGGACATCTCACCCCGCACACGACCTAATGTTCTGTGGCCCTAGAGTGAGTGCATATTTTCCACCCCATTTTTCTTTCCTTTAGTTCTTGACATTGCATGATAATGTATCTTGATGATTTGACTCAGGATCTTGGGTCCTGGGGGGTTGACTTCCTTCTTGATCTTTTCCATTCAATATTTTCCATTCTTTTTCATCCGCATCTGTACACTTGTATCTCTCTTGAATGTATACTTTAGTGTGACTTTGAAGCAATTTCATGCTCTCACTAAAGTGGGGGCTAAATGTATCATAGGAAAAAGGAAACTTGGTTTGATTTGGGAATAATTGATGATAAATTTGACTTAATAAGGCCTTGATTTGGTGTTGAGAGGTCTTTTTCACACCCACACTAGATCTTGGACCCTTTTGAATTCATCTAACAATGTCTTGTAAAGGTGTTGTAAAGTGTTGTACAATACTTTCATGCCTCCCTAGACTTAATGAACCCATCTTCCCTTAATTCAACATTATAAAATGTATTTAATAGTATTATTACATTAATCTAGAAGGGTTGTAAATTAAACTTAATGATAATCTAGTGTTGTAATGTGTCTTACACATTCACATTGGATGTTCCTTTCTAGGCTGTATGGACCTTATTTTAACGATGCAAAGTGTATTTAATCACATTTTCACATCAATTTTTTTGTCCTTGGCCTTATCTACCCATTACATCATCACTAATAGGCCTCTATTACCCCATATTGTGCATCCCGGGGCATAATTTGATGAAATACCCTACAAAGTCACCATATAAACTTGATTTCCTCATTCCCCAACAATCCAGTTGGAAAATGTGCCCCTCTAGGACTAATTGTCCATATGTGGCGAATGAGTCCCTACTATGTGGGACTGATTCCCCCAAGGTATCGAATTAGTCCCATTTGGGTCATTTTTGAGTTTTGAGCAGGAAAAGCTGGAATTTAAGTTTATTATTATTTCATGCTGGCCTTAGGGATCCAATTAATGGGTAAATAAAGTGGAATGCCTATAAATATAAGTATTTAAACCCTAAATTACATCTCTTAACTAATTCACAACTTATTGATCATTTTTCGTTCACTTCAAGTCAAACAAGTTAGGGTTTTATCATTCCAAGACATTAAGATAGCTTCATAAGAAATTCAAGGGCAGATCCTTCATGTTTTGCTACAGAAATTTAAGATCAATTATCATGGAAAGGTAATAACTCCATTATTTCATTCCTCATTACATTCTTCTCTCATTTTGATTTAATCACCTACAACGAGGTTTGACCAAGGCAAAACCCCATGCCCTAACATCCAACATTTCTCCTTCTCTTCTTGTGTGTTTGTAGATTTAGACATCTTGAAGGTTTGGAAATCATTAAAGATCAAGTTGCAAAGTTTTTTAAGACATATTTTTGTTGAAAAAATCAAAATATCCACCAAAAGTCACTTTCATACCCGAAAATCAGTGTTTCAGAGGTAGACACCTGTCAGGAATTGAAGAGCAGACTAAGGGCTTCAATTTCCACCTTTGGATTTTTAGAAATTCAAAAGTTAATTGATTCTCCATGAGTGGAAAATAAGTCCCACTACCAGGCCTAATTTTTATTTTCTACATTTTTGGATACCCATTTATCTAAAACGGGCTCCAGAATAGTTTCCCATATTTGGGACTAATTTTCCCAAAATGGCGAAAGAATCCTAGTAGGCCAAAATTTCAGCATCAATAGCATTTCAAATGTCATTTCCAGTCTCCAACAAGATCTCAGGTGCACCTCTTTAGTTTATTCCATTTTTGTTATAGTTTTCTTTCATTTCTATGTGTTTTTGCATATCACAATGTGTTTTCAAACAACTAGCATTTCTTTAGTTTTCATTCAGTTATGTGTAGGATCATCAAGGAAAAAATAGGCCCATAGGAGGTGAAAAATTTAGAAAAATTAGAGTTAGGAAACTTGATGTAAAACTTTGAATAAGCTATCTATATTATGGGTATGTGCAGGATCATCATGGAAAAACTAGGCCCTTAAGTGGCGAAATAATCAAAAAAATTAGAGTTAGGCAACTTGACGTAAAAATTTGAAATAATAAGAATAGAATCTGTAGCAAATTGAATGTAGTTTCTAAACTACTAGGTTTATTTATAAAACAAAAAAATCTATTTGGTGAAAATTTGAAATTTTAATGTAGTAGTACTTAAAAATCAAGGAAAAAATAAGTAGGTGTCTATCTGACCACCCTAACCACAATAAAATGATAATATTTTTCTACAAGATTTTGGAGGATGAGAGACTCATGTCCAGATGATGCATTTTTTTAAAAATTCCAAGTAAACCAGGTAATTATAATTTCTTATTACAGAATTTTAAAATATAAAAACTTCGTATGTTTTGACCACCTTAAATTGGTCAAAACTTCATGAAATTCATTTTAATCCTATAGTAGGTGAAGCATAAAATATGACGCATGTTTGGATTTAAAAATGATACCGTTAAGTTATTGATGTTTTTTCAATCAACCTATCAGGACTTTAGTCATAATTCAAATAGAAAATGAATAATATTTATTAAATTCAAGTAAACATAATTTATATTGGTGAAGTGAGAATCTCCTTTAAAACCCTTTTGTTTCATCAATTTTGGGTGAAAGTCATCGATACATACCTTACACATACCCATCACATACATACGGCCCCATCATGATCACAGCCTGCCTTTATTTCAAAATATGTAAGAATGAATCAACGAAAATTGAATGTAGTTTCTAAACTACTAGGGTTATTTAAAAATAAAAAGTATTTGGTGAAAATTTGGAAATTTCAATGGGTAATACTTAAATTTAGGAAAAATAATCGGTGTCTATCTAACCACTATTTTAAATAAAATGATAATATTTTTTTATAAGATTTTAGATATAAGTAGAGTACTCATGTAAAAGTGTGATGCACTATTTTTGTAATTTTTTCCAAGTAAATAATTAATTATGAATTTTTTATTACAACTTTAAAAAATAAAAACTCAAATGTCTGACCACCTTAACTTGGTCAAACATTCATGAAATTCTTTTTTTTTTTAATCCTATAATATGAAAAACATAGAATGTGACGCATGTTTCGGATTCAAAAAATGTGATACCGTTTGAAAGCTATAGATGTTTTTCAATGAACCTATCAATCAGGACTTTAGTTGTAATTCAAATAGAAAATGAATAATAATTATTTATTAAATTCAAATTAAAGCTTAATTTATATTGGTGGAAAGTTGAGAATCTCCTTTAAAAACTTTTTTTGTTTCATCAATTTTGCATATCACAATGTGTTTTCAAACAACTAGCATTTCTTTACTTTTCATTGAGGTATGTGTAAGATCATCATGGAAAAAATAGGCCCTTAAGTGGCGAAAAAATATACCCATCATATCACCACTTTTTGGCCCATCGTGATCCTGCACATACCCATTCAATAATCAATATCTTTCTTTGGTTTTCTACATTTGGATCATCTCATCTAGGCACATTTCATTCATATTTCCACTATACTTCCATTAGTTTGAGTGAACCACCTAGATTTTGTGTGGGGTCTATCTCTCTCCTTTAGGTGAAAAACCCTAATAGAGCAAGAGAGTCAGCACTTCCTAACACCTAAAAATATATGGTTCAGGAGGTCACCAAGAAGGATTGGGAGACACCTTACAAAATTAAAGGAAACATATAAGGGTATATTACCCTCAACCAATTAAGACATATATTTCTTTTTGAATTGTATAGACAATTTTTTATCTCAATGTAATTTTGCGGATTTAGTAGATAGTGTTGCGATACATTTTTTTCTTTTTGGTGATGGATAAAATTGTTAGGGGGAGCTATTCTCATGTAGATATATCAGTGAGGGAATGTAATGTTGATTTACTACCCTTTTCCCTTGATGTCAAAGGGGGAGTGAAGAAGAGAAATATTTTGCCATCAATGAAAAAGGGGGAGATTGTTGGCAACATGAGGATGATGGTGTATGGTATTGTCATTGATGTCAACCCATTTTAGAATATATGGTATATTAGTATGAATATAATCTAAAAAATACCAAGTGTTTTTGGGAAACTGGCTAAGTCCCAGACTGAGAGTGTATTTTCAATGTAACAAAGGAGCAGTTTTGTGCTCCACTTTGTTCTGCATTGTGTTATCTTGTCATGTAGTTTTGAGGTAATAATGGTACATATTGAACGAGTCCATATCCAAATTTTCAAGTTTTTATGTCTTCTATAGTAGAAGACATTGATGATAGAGTATTGGACTAAGTAGAGAAAAAATTACTGGTGCAGAGTTCATGTTGGAGTTCTCTACATTCTACTATGGATGATCATTATGTTTTATGGATTTCAAGAAGTTCTTGGAGATGTCAGATGTGTGCGCATTCTGAGGTTTAAGTAGTTTGGTGATTCATGCATCAAGTTTTTGATGAACAATTGGCTCATCAAGTTGTTGCTTTACCAGTTTGGTTGTGTGGTGCCAACCTAACATTTTTAGGGTTGTGCAGGACTAAATTGAGTATGGAGTAGATTCATCGGAGTATCTATAGGTCATTCCTACCTATTTTGGTGAAGAACATTCTTTGGTTATTTTTGCAAGGCATGTATGTTTGATTTTTGAGCCGACGGGTTTTAAGGTCACACGTTTTATCCATTTAGGCTGACCTAGTTGATGGTATGATCGATTGCGAAAGATATATATGTATATATCTTCCTCAATCTCTCTACCTTCCTCCTCACCTCTCTACTTCTCTCTATCACCCCTCTTTCCCCCTTACCTCTCTACTTTCTTTCTCTCTATCTCACCTCTCTCTCCCTCCCTCCCTACCTCTTCTTCCCTCTCTCCTCCCCTCTCTACTCTCTATCTCCCCTACCTCTCCTTACATACCTTTCTCTATTGATCTCTCTCTCACCTCTCTCTCTCTCTAAATCCCTATCTCTCCCTCTATCCCTACCTCTCCATCTATCTCTCCTTCCCTATCTACTTCTCTATATCCCCCTTCCCTCTCTACCTACCCCTCTCTCTCTCTCTCCATCCCTACCTCTCCCTCCATCTCTCCTTTCCTCTCTACTTCTCTCCACCTACTTGTCCCCCTATACCTCATTCTCTCTCTCCCTCTCTCCCTCCCCTCTCTCAATCTATCCACCTTCCTCCTCTCTCTAAATTCTCCCTCCCTTCCCCTCTCTCCTTCCTTCTCTACTCTATCTCTATATCAACTCTCTCTACCTACATATCTATCCCTCCCTCCTATTTCTATCTCTAGTCTCCTTGTCTCTCTCATCTCCCTCTATACCTACCCATTCTCTCTCCTCTCCCTCTCTCTACCTCTCCTTCCCTCTCTACTCTCTATCTCCCCCTCTCTTTCTACCTACTTATCCCTCTATATCTCATTCTTTCTCCCTCCCTTCCTCCTCTCTCAATCTCTCCACCTTCCTCCTCTACTCTCTATCTCAACTCTCTCCCTACATCCCTATTACTCCTTCTCTCTCCCTCCCCCCTCTTTCTATCTCTCATCTCTCTCTCTCTCTCCTCTCCCTCTCTCTACTCTCTCTATTTCAACCCTCTCTCTACCTACCTATCCCTCTATACACCATTGTTTCTCTCTCCCTCTATCCTTCCCTCTCTACTCTCTCTATCTCCTCTCTCTATCTCTCTCTCCTTGCCTCTACTCTATCTAAATTATCTTTCTCCCTATCTTTCCCTCTCTCCCCTCCCCTCTCTACTCTCTATCTTAACTCTCCCTACCTTTCCCTTGCTCTCTCTCTCTCTCTCTCTCCCTCTCACCTCTTTCTATATCTCCTCTCTCTCCCTCCCCTCTATTTCTCTTTTCTCACCCTCTCTCTCTCTACCTACCTCTCTCTTCCTTCTATTTATCTCAACTACCTCTCTTTACCTCTCCCTCCCTCCTCTTTTTCTTCCACCAACCTTCTCTCTCTACTTCTCTCTATCTAACTACCCCTATATACCTTTTTCTTTCTCCCTCCCTTCCTCCTTCCCTCTCTTTCTCTCTCACCCTCTCTCTCTCTCCCACCAAACTTTTCTCTCTACTTCTCTATACCTACCTATCACAAGTTATACATATTTCTTTCTTCTTCCCTCCCTCTTTCCCACTCTCAATCTCTCCACCTTCTTCCCCCTCTACTTATCTCTCCATCACCTCTCTCTCCCTCCCTCCCTATCGATTCCTTCCTCTCTCCTTCC
>VDFB02210953.1:0-21700 GCA_007258455.2 Sequoia sempervirens
ATGTGCATATAAATATGTGAACTTAAGTTGACAACTTCATGCGAGCACTTTAAAATTCAATTATGAACACTAATGACTATATCATTCCTTATTAGAGAACTGATCAATTGTGTAATTATTATTTTTTATTTTAATGAAGTCGCACTTGGAATCAACTTTTGATAATGTATAAATTTTGGAGTGAGAATTAAAAGTTTTGAGAGATAAACTATAAATTTCACTTAAATCTTGTGACTCCATTTATATGAAGTTGGCAAAGAATGAGATAAAATATCACTACAAACCAACTTTCAATTTTTTGAGGAATCTTATACACTATGCTATAATTCGTGTCCATGTGTCAAAACTATAATTTCAAACTTTTAGATTAATTGTGATTGTCATAAGATTTAAAACCATCTAAGAACCAACATGCTTGAACCTCAAAGAGCCACTTAAAGTCTTGTTTACTTTCTAATCCATTATGTCATTTTATAAAAATTGTTAGTTGTGAGAAAAATAAAGATGATAGAAAGTACCCTTAGATAATACACCTATAAAACTATATTGAGAACTTGTATTTCTACCATTGAAGTATAACCAAATACTTATTTCCTTCACAAATTAAGTTGATGAGGAAGTTGTGACACCTTGAGGAGATTAAACTTAACTACAAACCACCTTACAACTATAACCAACAATGAATGACTTTGACTTAATAAGTAATATGACGCTTTAAAATTATTGGGAATGTTTATGACCAAGACTTATCAACATAGACATTATTGTTTTCAACTTGATCAAGAAAAGGTGACAAAGAGGCTTCACATACAACTTGGGATACCAACAAAACATGACTTTCAAGAATTCAACTCAACAATACATGTCGTTTAATGAACATCAAAAAATTTAAAATTTTCAAGCTAAAAAATGAGAATGTATCTAGCTCTAACAAGGGACAAGGACCTTGTAGACATAATAAACCTAGAATCTCTAGCAAAAGACTAGTACCTTATTCTTCGGCTTATAGATTTAGAAGTTTAACACACCACAACAGAAAATATAAAGAGACTTTGATACAATAAAATGGAACAAAACAATAAAATACACACACCAAAAATGAAATAAAATGACAAAATTTCCTAGGTAACCTATATACATAGTAGGGTATATTCTACCTCAACTACTTCACAGGTATCTTGCGAACTGATTAACAAGCTCAAAAAAAATATGTATCTATGTGAAACAATGAACTACACCCATGAAGTGACCATGAACCAAACTACCATTTCACATTCATGGTGATAAATCTAAAATATTTGCAATGCATAAGTTTCATGAATAATAAATCATACCATGATAGTTATTTTAAGTTTCATTAATAATAAATCATACCATGATAGTTATTTTAAGTTTCATGAATAATAAATCATACCATGATAGTTATCCTAAGTTTCACGAATAATAAATCATACCACAATAGTTATCCTCACTGTCAAATTTAGGAGCCTATTGAATCATTTCAAAGTTACCATGCATACCCTCAATCATATATTCTTATATTATACTAGTTATTTCAATCTCTAGCTTTTGGATGCATTCCTAATGACTTGAATTAGAAGAGGAAAAGTATTGAGTTTGATATATTTTGTGTAAACCCCGGGGTGAATAAGTTCCCACTAGTTTAGGATACAAACTCACTTTAAAAACTTAGATCCCTTTGTGCTACAACAAACTCAAAAAAAATCTAATGATGATGAAGGAGAAAGAGAAAATGTTAGAGATGAACTCTTGGATTCATCAACAATGTTGTCTTCTTTCATGAGTAATGAACGATAGAGAATGACACCTTCATAAAGAAAGTCATCATTGGATGCCTTAAGATACCAACTCAAAATAAAGACTTCATGTGACTAAAAGTCTTCCTAAACTTCATTTGACTAATTAATCTTTATTTGATGCTCCTTTAATGCTTCTAACTCCTCAAACCTCCTCTACATGATCTCTACAATACACACTAACTCATAACTCAAATTAAGATTAGATTGCACATTAATGATTATATGAAGCTTTGACACATATTATGCTTTCAATAAGTGAACTCATTATCTCCATATGTCTAAAATTATAAATGGGGAGACAAAAATGAAAGGTAAACTCTTCAAATTCTCACAACCCAATAAATATTGATAACATTTTCATTATTTTCATCATAGTTTTCTTTAATATATATGTGGTGTTTAGTGCCATCTTTCTTTTTTTGTTTCATCACATGTATGTATTATTTTCCATTTCCTTTTATAACATTGAAATTGGTACAACCATCAAGAGTGTGTTTTCCCTTCTTCATTAATGTATGTTTTATTTAAGAAATCAACACTAAGAGAAGTAGAACTATATGATGAAAATATAATAAATTTTCAAAACAGAGAAGTTTCAAGTATGTGGTCATTTCTAAACTTTTCTTGTGGGATTTCACCTTCGCCATCCATGAATACTTCATACCTATGCTACATGTATGTCTAATTAAAGATTCCCTTTGATTGAACTCAATGTTCTCCAACTTCTTCATAGGTTATATCATCAAATAAACCTTCATGTACTATGATTATTGGAGTAGAAGGTGGTGTTTTACTTTCTACTTAAGTCCAATTATAATCACTGTGCTTGCAAGGGGTTGAAATTTTTTATTTGTTTAATCACCAATAGAGATTTCTAATTCACTACCATTATCTTCATTGTGTATATGGTATACTTTAGCACTTTCTTTTTCATCTATATCCATCTTTTTAGTAGCATCTTCATCATTGGATACTTGAGTGTTCTTCAATGTAAAACTTTCTTCTTTAATGCAAGGAGATTCATCAGTGCAGTGAGAAAATGTAAAATTATTACCTTCTTCCTTTTGAATTTGACCAATCTTCTATAATTTTTGGAGTAAAGAAGGATGCATTTCTTTCAATTGGATTGGCACATTGCCATAAAAACTCTTGAAAATCTAAAAATTTGGGGTCACCAAGAATCCTATTTTCTTCAAAATTAGGCATAAATGAATATTCATTTTCTTCCTTATCGTCACTATCATTGTCAACAACTTGTTTCATGTACCATAAATTACTTATTGATCTTTCTTGATGTAACTTTTTAAATTGTCACCCTTGACAATTTCACACTATGTTTTGCTCCCCTTTAAGTTATTGGACCTAATTAAACACTTAATTTCCTAAATTATGCATTCTACACCTTATTTTAAATGTTTTATGATGATTTGCAAGCATAAAACAAATGCTCTCATTTAATACTTTGTCCCTGACACTTTTATTTTCAAAAAATAGGGTTGGGACACTAGCGCTTATGTCCCCCTATTTTAGCTCCAAATGCAAATATATCGATGTCGACATTTTATTATTTGAAATTAAAATGTCTAAAGTCAATTGTTGGGATTTAATTTTTGGGAAATTAGATTAAATGTCTATAAATACCTAGTTATTGCATCATTTGAAATCTATCTAGCAACAAGTGAAGAAATCTAACAAGTTGGAGAATTTATGATCAAGCAATTATCAAGAGCATTCAACAAGTCAAGAGCAGTCATTAAATGGTTTATTGCAGCAACTCAAGATCCAACATAATTTCAAATTTTATTTGAGTTTGTTCATGTTCATGTTTTCATATTGTTTGTGAAGGCTAACTATTTGTAGGTCTCCAAGCAATTCAAGCCATTCAAGCCAATCAAGCAAGCAAGATTCATCCCTTAAGGTGATGTGTATGACTTCAGTCCTCCAATGAAGCCATTAAAGGGTGGTGAGTTGTAGCACTTTGTGATTTCAATATTCCTTCATTTCATTTATCTATTATCATTGGCATTGTCATTGTGGAAGTGGAAACACTAACATGGGGTTTTACTAAGGCAAGCCCCTAAATGGCACAACCTTTCCTCTCTTTTTGAATGTGCAGGTTTCAGATCTAAAGAGGATTGAAGGAAGTTTGGAGATCATTCACTCATTGCTACAATTGAAACCCTACACTTTGACAACTTATGGAAACTCAATAACAAAATTATCTAACAGCGATCTGACAAGTTTGCAAATGGGAAACAGATGTGCAGATCTGACATTAGAGGACTATGAAAACAAATTTGAGTTTTCCCTACTAAGACAGTGGCACTCGGGGCGCCTCTGTCCTTAGTTTTCAGCTCCAAATTTTAATCACAAATGCACAGTGTCCTGTCCTTTTTGTTTCTACTGTCTAATTTTCTCTATGACTCCTCAATTTTTTTCTATTTGCATCAAAACAGTAATTGGAATCATTAAGACAATTAGATCATTGCATTTCATCCTTAGGACATTTCTAAATTTGGTTAAGGGTTGGTTAACTCGCCTATCAGGTTGTAAGTCAATCACATACCTTGTCCAAATCCATCACATTTGTTCCACCTTTGCATTTCCAATCCATCACTCCCCCTCATCATTTTTAAATGAAATTTGGGAAAGATGTCAAAACCTAAGGTGAAAACTCAAAGGTTTCCCTTTCCCCATGTTTCATTTTGGTGAACCTAACCTTTTAACATTACATACCTTTTGAAAATTAACCCTATATTTAGATTTTCCATTTCATTATTTTGAATTTTTCAATTAGACATCCATTTTTGCATCATAAAAAGCATAAAAATCAAAAAATTACATATCATATTGCATCATACGTTGCAACAGGGTTTATTTTAATCATTTTTAGCTCAAATGCATTCAAATTGCATTCATAACTCTGCATTAGGTCATTTAAATCAAAAAAACAAAATACAAAGTGTCATTTGCATACATTTAGGCATCTTGTATATAGTTAAAACGTGAAAATTGCATTTACTTTAGTTTCAAAAATCATATTCATAACATCATTTTTAGAATTAGCATATTAGAATCAGTTAATTTTTGTATATTAGATCTGAAAATTGCATTTACAACTGTCATTTATTGTTCAACCATTTTTTACATTCTTGCATACTTGTATATTGAATTACATTATCATAAATTGAGCAAAATCTAGAAAAGTATTCACTGTTAGACTTGTTTGCACATAAACACAAAAACCTTAAACAATATAGAAGACAGTAAAACTTTTAATTTTGCAAAAGCTTCCCTAGGACATAGGCACCCTAGGCACCATAGTCATGCCTTTTCTGGCTCAAATTTCTGTCAGACATCTATCTCTATGTTTTTTGTTTGTTTATGCTCTCTGATTTTTGTTTTTGAGTGTTTTTTTGTGACTATTTGACTGTTTAGTGTCCATTGTGGGTACACTTAGTGTTTTATAACTTGTATGAGTTTCACAACATGGTGTCCTATTTTCAATACTTCAGTGTGACATAGTTCCAGACTTATGGCATCTTGTGTTGTTATATCTGTTGTGGATCCTGAGTCTTCCAACTCTTTCATGCAAAGTGTTGTCAATACTCAACCCATTTTGGACTCTATCCCTAATGCTACCATACCAATGATTACCTTACAATCACCCATTTTACGGACGTTGAGACTATGGTTGTCCATGTTTTCAAAGACAAACTGAAACCGTTGGAAAAGATTTAGAAATACTTCAAGACTATGTGAGTATTGAATATCTTGTTGGTACGGTAGTCCCTATAATAGATAACATGAGGAAACTGATTAATGATGGCTAAGGATTAGAGGTTTTGCATAGCCTAGCCCGTATAGTTGATACTAATGTACCTATAATGGCTAGTTGTGTTCAAGCTTTGAGAAACATTCAAAGTCAAGAAGGAAATCAAGTCTCTCTCCCTACAACTATAGCCTTTATTCCCACATACACAAATCTGATTGTCGCTTCAACAATACAGCAAAGCATTGGTATAACTCAAATATTAGGCCTCTCCACTGGAAATCCTTATGGTTTTGGATCTTCACATGTGACACCTTAATTTTCAACCCCTCCCATAAATTTTCAACATAGTATCCCACCAAGCACATACACAATCCCACCATATTCACCACATTCTCAAAACATGTCAACCAATGGTTCTGTCATTAACCAAATTTTATAAAATGTAACCTCACTTCAACAAAAAATCTCAAATTTGAGCCAAAACCAAAACAGACAACCATTGCAATATGTTAAAAGAATCCCATTGTCACTTGAAATTTTGAAGACATCAATGCCACAAAACATAGAGATACCTCGATTTGACAAGTACAACGTAAAGGAGACCCTAGCAATCATATATCAACGTATATGGCCTTATGTAGTGATTTCATTTTTTGAAGATAAACTCCTGGCTAAACTTTTTCCAAGGTATTGAAAGACATGGCTCTAGAATGATTTTGTTCATTGTCGAATAACACAATCCACTTCTTTAATGAACTTTTTGAGGCATTCCTCCACCTTTTCAAAGTAAAAATTGGACCTAAAATTACATTAACTAACTTAATGTGATGCAAACAAAAGAAAAATTAAAAGGTCATAGACTTCATAGGCCGCTATCAGTTACTTTATTCAAAAATCAATCTTACTTTACCTGATGCAGATGTTCAAAGAATGTTTATTGAGAACTTGCAACCTGACATAAGGGATAAAATCTTGTTGATGAAATATCCATCCTTTATAAATTTGTGTACGACCCTTCATGATTACTAGAATTTCGTTCGTCAATATGAAGAGACATCTTCATCTACTCCTACTAGGAAATCCAAATCAATACCTCAAAACAGCTATCAACCATTCAAGAAGCAAAACAAAAAATTTATCAAGTTACATGCACCTCAAACAACCAACCATATTGAACCTCAAGTTGCTACCATAAATTCAACTCCATACCAATTTAGACCGCGTGATAGATAATTTACCCAGTTGCATGACACCCTTCATTCAATCATGTTGCAACTTTGAATAAGAACTTAATCTGATTGCCTCCGGTTAAACTTGTGGACACAACCAAACCTCTACCACCAAGTTATAGTCCAAACGCCTTCTTTCAATATCATCGCACAAGTGGACATGATACAGAACAATGCATGTGTCTTAAACATCATGTTCAAGACCTCATTAATTCTAATCACATCAAGTTGAGTGGTGTTAATGATCAAGGGAATGTTTTTTGCCCCACCTAACCAAAACTTGCAATTTTTTACTAATCAAATGCCAAACCATTCATCCAAATTTGTACAATCTTGTGATGATATGAATGATGAAAAGAATAGTGATGGTAATAACAATGAGAAGGAAGTAGATAGCATGATTGCTTTAATAGATGTTCAACCTCATAAGGGAAAAACCTTTGTGTTACCTAACATTTCTTTCACCCATATTGACGCATCCATACATGCACCTGATGGTCCTCTCTATATCATTAGACGTATTAATGATAAACTTGTATGAATAATACTCATTGATCTTGTGTGTGTAGAGAATGTGATCACGGAGGAATTCTTATTTTTTCAAAAACTCTATCAAGATTCTTATAAATAATAGAAAGCATGGATAAAAATGCATGATGGTTTTGCTTTCCCTACAATTGGTTTGATCACTCTTCCTCTTAAATTTGGACCGAAAAAATTAGATGTATCATTCTCCATCATCCCAATCTTGAACCCATTTCATGTGAAGCCAGGCCACCCATGGCTATGCTCCATGAATGTCTTCCCATCAGTTATTCGCAAGTACATAAAGTTCCCCTTTGAAAATGAGATATTTACATTGCATCATAGTGGGTTTAAACCTTTGTCTTCCCATGGGAACTTTTCATTAGATTTATTTTGGCCTCAACCTATGGAACCTATTAAATTGTGTAAGGACTTATGTTTCAATTCATTCCAAATTTTAAGGCAAGGAACATAACAGAGTTATCTCTTACCAATATTCCTAAAAATGATAAGACCATGGTTGTTCCTCCTCCTCCACTAGTTATGGATGAGCCCATTCCTGAAGCAAATACCCTTCCAAGTAGTCAAAGAAAATTTGTTATAGTTCCTCCACCCATATCATATAAAATACCAAGAGACAATTGAACGATTCCTTTTGTGCCTCCAAAGATAAAACAAGTGTATAGACCTAAAGAGACAATGGTTTCCCAAACCCTAGTGTTTCGTTCAGTTCCTCCCTTAATGGAAGAAAAGAAACCAATGGTTGAGAAACCCACTCCTACAAATTGAAAACTCTGCAAGAAGAAACTAAAATACTAAAGAGCATAGGCGTAAACACCATGCTCTCGCTTGTCTATTGGAAGAAAATAATAAAACAGTGCATGATAATATAACACCCATGCAAACAATTAAAGAAGAATTATAACTTTCACCAAAACAAGATATGGAACTAAAACAAGAAAATACAACTGTTGTTGTTATAAAACCTCCTATTGTGATTAATTTGGATGATGAAGATGAAATTGCTAAAATTGATGAACAAGTCCATAATGAGCTTAATTGTTTTCAAAGAAAATGAATTTAGATGGAGGCAACCATGATGATCCTACTGATGAGAGTGACCCACCACCTGTTGAATTTGGAGATGCTCCTAGTATGAAACTTGATGTAGTCCCTTTAGCTAGTTGTTTGCCTTCCCTATATGATGAGCAAGATTGGGATGCAGACAACTTTCTTTAGGTCATCTCGCATATGTGGTACTCCTTTATGTTTGTTTCATGTGTTTTTGTGTTTTCTTGCATGTATTGTGATCTCTCATGTTGTGTTGCTTGCGTGCCTTTATGATTGTGAGTTTTATTTGGATGACCCTTGTTGCTTTGTTGGTGTAAGGATACAAAGGAAACGAACCTGTCGTGACATTCCTCTATTTGTATCTTCATTCTTCTATATGTCATAAACTTTATCTTTTATTTTTTGTCTTATGTTTTCCTTTTGGGGACAATGCAAGGCATTGAGACATTTAGGTCTCTTCCATGTTGACCCAAAATTTTGTTTCCTCTATGTGTCATTCATCCATTATATTCGTTGTTTCATGAGTATTTGGGGAATGATGTCAATTCCAAGCTCTATTATATCATTGTAGCAAAGATTTATACTAACCCTGAATCCATCGATCCCTTAGATGTTCATATTCTATGTTGTTTGTTGCATTGCATTTGGGGGAAACCCCTTATCATGACGCAACTTTATTCAAAAACATATCATTGGTAAAGGGATTTCCAAATAGGCTCTCATGTCCTTATCACATGGAATTTATTATTTTTCTACTTTAAAGCAATTTCTCACAGCATGGTGTTTTACAATTTCTTTAAAGTGGGGGCATACATTGGCATTTTTAGTTTCACTTCCTTCATAGGCGTTGAAATTAGTGTGGCATTGGCATAACATTTTGATCATTTTGTAGCACCTTATCAGAGTTATCAAGGAGTATAAATCTTGCTATGGTTTTCATGGGTACACACCTAATGAAAATTTGTCCTCACTAGACCTAGTGTGTTTCTCATTTTTCCTTGTCTTGAGTGCTCACCTAGTGAATATTAGACTTCACTAGCTTGTGTTGCCTTCTTATTTGTGATTCACCTAGCAAATATTAGACTTTTTTATGGTGTGAGTCATGAACGCATTTTGGTGTGGATCCTAGCATAACACATCTTGCTAGCTCATGATTATCCATACCCTCCTTTTACATTTTTACATTTTGTATGTTGTTTGATTGCATTTCATACATGTGTGTTCCTTTTTGTTTATGTTAGTTTTCCATGGGATGTTGGATCCTAGGGGATTGTGTGCTCCCCCTTGATCATTAGTCATCCTATCTCTTCAATATATGTACATTTGGACTCCTCATGACATATATTTCTCTACTTTAGTGTGAGTCTGAGCATAAGTTCATACTTTCACTAAAGTGGGGGCTAAATGTAGCATCGTAAATTGTCATCCTTGACAATTTCACAATATATTTTTCTCCCCTTTAAGTTATTAGACCTAATTAAGCACTTAATTTCCTAAATTATGCATTCTATAACTTATTTTAAATATTTTCTAACAATTTGCAAGCATAAAAAAAATGCTCTCATTTAATACTTTATCTGCTACACTTTTATTTTTGAAAAATAGGGTTGGGACATTGGCGCCTAGGGCACCTATGTCCCTTATTTTGGCTCCAAATTCAAATATGTTGGTGTCAACATTTTATTATTTGAAATTAAAATGTATAAAGTCAGTTGTTGGGATTTAATTTTCAAGAATAGATTAAATGCCTATAAATACCTAGTTATTGCATCGTTTGAAATCTATCTAGAAACAAGTGAAGAAATCTAGCAAGTTGGTGAATTTATGATCAAGAAATTCTCAAGAGCATTATTCAGCAAGTCAAGAGCAGCCATTAAAGGATTTGTTACAGCAATTCAAGATCCAACATCATGTCAAATTTTATGTGAGTTTGTTCATGTTCATGTTTTCATATTGTTTGTGAAGGTTAACTCTTTGTAGGTCTCCAAGAAATTCAAGTCACTCAAGCAAGTGTGACTCAAACCTTGAGGTGATGTGTATGACTTCAATCATTCAATAAATCCATTGGAGGCTAGTGAGTTGCAGCACTTTGTGATTTCATCATTTTTTCATTTCATTTATCCATTATCATTGACATTGCTATTGTGGAAGTGGAAACAATTACACAAGGTTTGACTAAGGCAAGCCCCTAAATGGCACAACCTTTCCCCTCTCTTTGAATGTGTGGGTTTCAGATCTAAAGAGGATGGGATGAATTTTGGAGGTCATTCACTCATTTCTACAATTAAATCCCTACACCTTGACAACTCATGGAAACTCAATTACAAAATTATCCAACAATGATCCAACAAGTTTGCAAATGGGAAATGGAAGTGCAGATCCAACATTAAAGGACTATGAAAATACATCTAAGTTTTCCCTACTAAGATAGTGGTGTTTGGGGCACCTATGTCCTCAATTTTCAGCTCTAGATTTGAATCACACATGCATAGTGTCTTGTCCTTTTGTTTTTGTTGTCTAATTTTCTTTGTGATTTCTCAAACTTTATGTATTTGCATCAAAATTGTAATTGGAATCATTAGGATAATTAGATCATTGCATTTCATCCTTAGGATATTTCCAATTTTGGTTAAGGGTTGGTTGACTCACCTATCAGAATGTAATTCAATCACACACCTTGTCCAAATCCATCAAACCTTCATTCCACCTTTGCATTTACAATCCATCTCTCCCCTTCATCATTTTTAAATGAAATTTGGGAAAGGTGTCAAACCCTAAGGTGAAAACTCAAAGGTTTCCCTTTCCCCATGTTTCACTTGATACCAAACCACTACTCCAAGTTCAACCTTCAAATATATTTCCCAACCTCCATTCTTGAGGAGATATCTTCAAATTCTTGAAAAAAACAAAATGCACCAACATTTCATTTCCCTAGTAAAGTTTCCAAAATATACTGGTAAATAGATTTGTAACTATGATGTTTAATTGAACTCAGCATGACTTGTCCAATGGGTAGAGACATTTTTTTTTACAGAAGTTGGAGAACTTACCATTGAATGAGTAGTTTTCCTCCATGTTTGAGAGGGGAAACTCTCATAGGATATTTTTTTCATGTAATTTTAACCATAAGCACAAAAAGGAAATAAAAAGGAAATAAAAATAAAATGGGAAGAATGGAGAATTCCTGGATAGATCAAATATGGAAAACTATTTCAAATTTCTCAACATGAACAAAGAAGGAAGAAAGGAAAATTAGTATGCAAAAAATGAATAGATAACATATTCAATTTCTAAATACAATATTAGCAAAAGAGAGGAAATTTGATAGTTTACAATCATAAAATACAAGGGAAAATAAAGAATAAGTTGCACATTAGATGTAATAATAACTTGCAATCTAGGAAGAACAAGGTGAATAGATTACAAATTCAATAGCATTCTTTTTTTTAATTTAGTACAAAGTCCCTTTAACAATCTCTATACATAGCTACAGCAAAATGGTTGAAGTTCCCAGTTATGTAACTAGTTGTGTAACTCCCTTTGTAATAATCAAAATTCATTTTATAGGAAAATATTCACCTTCTCTAACCGTTCAACTACCCTTTTGGGGGGGTTTGAAAATATTTTGGAAATAAAAATATAATAATTTCACATAAACAAACATCATAAATATTTTATTACAACAATTAGAAAAGTATATTTATAATATAATGTTAACTCTTATGTAATTTTAATTAGCATATGGCTATCACAACATTTTTTCAAGCATCTAACATGTGTTCATTGTAGGTGCACCTCTCTCCGAATTATTTTGTCAAAGAATTTTTAGAGAAAGGAATATTCTACCTCTTCTACAAACTCAAAATTATTTTCTAATTTCATAGAAATCATTTTGTAGTTTCATAATTTTCCCTCTAAAATCAAGTCTAGGCCTCTCGATCTGTCATATTCCTTTACAATTCTTCTTTGGTATCTCAATCCACTAGCATTGTAGAATCAAATTCATCAATTTCCTTGAGTTCATCATTCAACTAACCTTCATTTTTTTCATTTTCCAAATCTTTGATTTCCATTGGAGCTTCCTCATTCCAATCTTCAAGATTATGATTTTAGGTGGAATGTGTTAGGATTAAGGTGACATCAACCTTGTAAATCTTGTATTTAATTATTTCAAATATTGTATATAAATGCACTCATAAGAGATGAATGTTTTACTGGCAGTGGTAATTTTTTTCCATCAAGATTTTACTAGTACAATAATTAATTTTA
Organism: Sequoia sempervirens; assembly: GCA_007258455.2. Taxonomy (NCBI): domain Eukaryota; kingdom Viridiplantae; phylum Streptophyta; class Pinopsida; order Cupressales; family Cupressaceae; genus Sequoia; species Sequoia sempervirens. The sequence goes on from VDFB02210953.1 coordinate 12,690, forward strand.
ATTGGTGGTAGTAATTAATTATTTATGGGCAAGAAGTTACTATTTACTAGATAAGTATCTTTGAAGCTATGGAAGTTCTAGGAACTCAAATTTTTGTGAGCTTGTTAAGACACTTGTAACCATTTTTCCATGGCTATTATAAGTCCATGGCAATTTGTGAAAGAAAAAAAAAAACCACCTTGAGAATATTAACAAACTAGGCACCCATTTTGGTGAGTCGGTTATAACCTACAAGGGCTATGTTAAGCATGTTGGGAAACTTCCAAGGTAGGGTGTTGGGATGTATCTTGTACATCCCATATAATAGATTCTTAAGGAGGTATAAGTAAGAGGGAGGGAATGTGAGGAAATTCTTGTTCACGTGTGCTTGAGGGAGTGTGTGAGTAGAGTGAGTGAAAGGTGCTATCGGATTGAATATTGAAGAGGATATTTGGAAGTAGATGTATTGTAATCTTGCATTTGAAGATAATACATGATTGACCTCTCTTCTTGGTAGATTTTTTTTCTCTAAAGGGTTTCCATGTAAAGCTTGTATTGTGAGATGATATTTTGTAGTTTCTTGCATTCTTATGTTGTTGATTTGTACCTCTTTATTTTTTCTATTGTATGGTGATTTATTCCTTTTTATTTTTATTTTAGTTTCATTTATGGCGGTTGTATTAAGCATGTTTTTTATTATAGGAAAAAGATGTTTTGAAGGGGCCCCAAAACCCATTACAATATAAGTCGTCGCTTCATCATATAATCGAAAGCAGGACAAACAGCCAAAAAACAAAAAATAGACAGCCAAAAAAGGAATAAAAAATAGAAGAAAACTAAAGACTTTTTAGAATGTTCGTAGCTTCAAGATCATTGTCAATAATCTTCTAATTATCATTCATAACTTCCACCACTTCATCGGCAAGAATACCAGTCTTTGCATTAAGCTTTGTCTTATTGTGAGTACGAGTAGAAAGACCAGTGTCATTAGTAGTATTAAGCTGCATACCACCCTCAGTCGTCAAGTCTTTGGTTCCAGAAGTATTAGTCATCCATTTCCTTGCCTTCTTGTTCAGAAGACACAAACCCGTAGCCTCATTACACATGGCATGTCTGCTAACCTCCACAACCTTATCTAACTTTCCTTCCAAAATAGCAAACTTTTGCTCATAATAATTCTTCATTTTGATCACTTCATTAGCAACCATCTTGAGAGTATCAAAGATCTGGTTGACTTTAGCCTAAATCTTATCAATTTTAGCCTGCATAATCGACTCCTTATAAGAGGGGGCCTCATCAGCATTAGTGAAAGTTGCTCTGACCCTAACATTAGTAGAATTCATCTCATGAAACACCCACTTAAAAATATTAAACAAATAAAGGGAGTGTTCCTTAACAAGGCCAAGATAATCTGGCATAACCACCCTCCTAAAATTAAAACCATGTTTATCAATAGCATAATCTGCATCAGAGTCCTCACTGGATGAAGCATTCTGCAAATTTTCCTTCCCTTTCTGAGCAAACATTTCCACCCCTTTATCCACATTTTGATCCAACACCTGGTTCTCCATAATAGGCACGCTTCCAACAATCCCATGTTGTCCATCCCTCTCTAAAAACCCCAGAGAGCTAGTCTTTTGTTGAACCTTTTTGTTCTACACATTAAGAGCAGGGGAAACCCCCAGATGGCCCTTAATGATCCTAACCTCCTTGCTCAAATACTTCCTCTCAGGCCCCTTCACCTTCTTACCACTAAAACCCTTCCCAGGAATAGAATGTTGGTTGGGCTGCTCGACCTCACCCTCAACGCCTGTGTCATACCCATCATACATTGAAGAAACTGGGGAAAGAGCCTTCTTTCTTTTCTTTCCATCATGCTTTCTCTTATTACCCCTTGCTACTTTCACAACTTTCAGCTTTTGTGAGGACTTCACAATCTCAACCTCAACACCCGACTCCACAACTTCGGAGGGAGCATTGGAATGAGGTTTTTTCCTCTTCTTACCCTCAAAATCAACAAGAGACTCCATATCACCTTCCAGAGAAGCCTCAAAACCAAGGGAGTGGTCCTCATCCTCAGAATTCTCCTCAAAACTAGTAACATATTCAAGATTTTTCTTTTTACTATCAACATAGGGTTGATTTGGGAGGATAATCACCTTAACATATAGTATCAACACAATAAGACCTTCATGGAGGGTAGGATTCTTAGGGTTTCATCTGTGATCCCTAATGCTAGTTTCCAGTGAAACCAAGAGGTAATATGGAAACGACACTTGCTTTTTATGTCTAAAATGGTTCAATAAAATAGAATGGTGCCCTCAAATAGCAGAAAAGTGACCATCCAAAGTAAAGTACCTCATTATCTCCTTCGCGACATCTCTCCAAATTTCCTTGAGAGAACACAGATATCCACCACATTTCGTCAGTTCCGACTTCTTTTTCTCATTGTGTTTGAAGAAAACATCCATTGTCAGACCAGACTCATTCTTATCTCTGTAAAATTTCATCCCATCCATCGACATACTAGTAATTTCTGCAATTAATTCCTCAATGATTGCAACTTCCTTGCCCCCAAATCCAACACTTTGTTATGTCAAGCCTCTAGAAAATCTTGGGATTTCTTCTTATTGAACCCATGCAACCTCTCCATGTATGGGGTAACTCCCCCTGCTTCCAAAATCTCCCATAGCCTCCCGTTAGCTTTAACAGAGTCACAAGATTTGGGCTTGAATCTATTTCAGCTTCCACCCATGGTTGCAGAATGCAAAAATCCCAACAGAAGGAAAAATTTGCAAACAATCCGGATAAACTTAGCTAGCTTGCAATGGAAAATAGGAAACTTCAAGAACACAAAGGCTTCCCGGCTACCCATAATCCATGTGGAATTGACAATGTGGCAGAGGGAAATCATGAGAAAAGAGGGCCTAGTCATTCAATCCCACACACCATACCACCTGGCCTTTCCTCTCAACAAGCTACACCTCAAAGCAGGGCTCCACATAAGGAACACATGACAATAGAACATCATTAAAACATACTCCTCAACACTTTTGAGCATCATGATGAATAATAGAGCGAGCCTCGAGGGGTAGGAGATCATGTTCACCCCACACCTTTGCATCATTTACCCCATAATTAGTGAAATAATCAACCAACCTATTTCCTTCTCTATAAACATGAGAGATATGGCATTGATCAAAGGATTCCACTATATTGATAGCATCATTAATTAACACCTCCATCATCTAGGAAGGGTATGACAATTTTTTAAGATAATTAATGATATTGAGGGAATCATCCTCTAGCCAAATCTTATTAAATCCTTTTGATTGTGCAATTTTCAACCCATGGTAGGTTGCAGATAGTAAGCATGTTAAAGTGGTTGATTTTAGCATTATAAATAAGTTGAAACTCTACATAGTAATTACATATTAAGGAAAAATAATTTTATATTTGCATATTGTTGGAATTTCAATTCGCACCTTTGGAATGCAAATTAGAAATGGATAGCTATGCACAGATAAACTTCTCTTCAAATTAGGAGGGGAAGCTCCCTCTTTGCTAATTATACTTAAAGAAAGTAAACTAAACTATTTGCCAATCTTTTTGTTCTCAGATAAGAGCGCAAGGTTATAAAACTCTAGCATTGTAGCTAAGATTTTCTCTTTTTTAATTTCAACTACAACTAAGCCTACTCTAATGATGCTTTTAACAACTCAAGTAAATTCAGAGCTTGAGAGTTAAAAGTAAACAAGGAATGATCTTGACACGGATACTTAAACAAACTCTCTCTCAACACACACATGAAGACTCATTGTACTTTTTGATGCAAGCTGAAATAAATACTATGTAAGTAGAACATATAAAACAAAACTTAAGAGAGTAGATCAAAGCAGCAAAGCAGGCATAAGATTTCCTTTCTTAAATTTCAAATAATGATTACACTTCAAGGATAGCAAGATTGTAGCAATAACAGGCTTATAGTTTTGCGATCAAACCATAATGCATTGACACAAATAACACATGAAACTGAACAATATCTTGCAGCAAAAGGCAGGCATGCGAGCTTGTTCTTACACTAAGTGAACTAACACTGAATAACAACTTGCAGGAAAAAGTAGGCTCAGCAATTTTGTTATCACAATAACGGTTAAAGAAAAATGGGAAAGGCTACCCTTATTTTTACACAAGCGGAGGAGTAGGAAACCCTAAAATATCCTTGCTTTTACAACAAGACTTTCCAACATGCAAGCTTTATTTTTAAAACTAAAACAAGATAACTATCTAACAACCTATTGAAAGAAAAGAAATAGGGATAGTGCCAACTATTACAACTTGACATTTCTCTCTCACAAAGAATAGATAAGGATGAAACAAGAATAGCAAGAAACTCATAAAAGGCATCGAGTTAATTGTTGCTTTAAATCTCAACTACATCTGCCAAAAAGCTGGAAACTGCCTCTTTATCAGGAGCGTTGATACTATCTAAAGCCATATTCCGCTTTTCCAGGATTTCCTCGCCTTCTGCAATCAATATTAGAAAATATTTGACCTCTTCAACTACTTTATTGGATCTTGTTGACATCATGGTAATCTGATTCATCTTTCTGACAATAGGATCACTTCTAAAACTATCACGAACAAGATTCTGGAACTCTACTTGCACTTCATCAAGATCAATGAAACAGCCATCATTACGACGATACTGACAAGGGATCTGTGAAACAAATATGCTTATGAATCTGAGGACATCAACAACCTTTTTCTATATTCATCAAATGCTTTTGATATTCTTTCATAAGTTTTTACCTTGAAGAGATGTTTTATCCATGCAAGAATCTATCTTTTATGTTCTTTTGCAACTATTGAATCATATGTTGTCCTCAAATCTAAAATGATAATCTCATGCATTGGTTTCACCTCCACCATACCCTACTCAAACCCCTGAATTCCTTGGCGTAGATCATGGGAATTATACCTTAACTAATACATCTCTAAAAGCACAAATCTTCCCTTGATGATGAACTACTCTATCCAATCATGCATATGCTTCCCATATACAACCAATTGTCAAGTAACTGGTGTTGATCAGTCGGTGTTTCTAGAACCTCAGGAAGCAATAGAGTGGTTTGTGAAGTGTCATGAAGTAGATTAGAAATATATTTCCATAGCTGTCAATTTTCAGCCTTGAGGGTTGCCTTATCCTCTCCATCCTTAAGCACTCTTTCCTTCATATTTCTTGTGGCAACCTCGAAGAAATTCACATCAGTATGTCAAGTGCTTTTGTTGAGATTGGCCTTGACAATCATGAAATCATCAATCTCAACCTCATCAATATTCTTATCTTCTGGAGGCATAGTAGTCTCAATGATAATCTCACCATCTAGATTCTTCTCTATGTGAACTTGTTTCTTAGGATTCTTCACTAGTGATTCTTGGTAAATACTTTCAAGCTCTGCAAAGTTCAGTTGATACAAAGGCTTCCTTCTCTTCCTTCCTAAGATGTTCTCAAGCCAAGACAAGGTATCTTTACTAACTTCTCTGGGAGGCTCGGCTTCAACTTCATCAACCTCTTCAACCTATGAATCAATATGGATGGGAGAAGACCTCGGTGACAGTGGAGAAACAGGTGAAAGGCACTGCTTCTGCTTGTGGCGTTGGCTCTTCAGGTGGAACTTCTAATACGACTATCGATTGTTCTTGATGAAATGCATCAAAGAATTCCAACTTTCTCCTTACATTCTTTGCCATTCTACCAATCTTCAAACTTTCTGGAGGGTGGCACATAGCCTTCATTCTTGGTTTTGGTTTGGAAGAAGAAGGTAGGGATGATTGCACTATTGGCAGCTCTTCAACTAGAATAGATTCCTTTTGTGTCCTCTTGAGGTTTAGGAATATCTTGTTGTTTTTAACAATCCTACTCATTTTTTCTTTAATTGAAGTGCTTTCTTTGATGGACCAATTAACTTGTGAAAGCAAGTCGTTGCTCAATTTGATCTCTGGAATACATAGGAAGTATTATTTCTCCATCATCATTGGACAATCCTTCTATATCCTCCGACAAGAAATCAGCCATATGTTGGAGTGTAAACCTGTTGTAACTGCACCTGCGCACCTCAAACTCATCCTTGCAATTAGCCCAAAAATCTTCAACTATGGGAACATGTGCTCGATTCTGACCAAGACAAGATGCAAAGAGGCCATAAGGATAATATGATCGCCTCTCGTTGAACAACTTGATGCCAAAATTTTATATTTCATTGCCCATCACCTTGGCATCAATCGATGATCTACATCTATAGATACCCATCTTAGTTGGAAAACTAAAAGCAGCCTTCTTTCAATTCTACAAGAACGTGTGAATTTCATACACTTGCCTCAGAAACTCCATAAACACCACCTCATATGTGGGATACCTTGGAAACATGACTGGACTATTTGAGAAAGCGTACACTCTGATGTAGAAGAATGTAGGAAACTGGATGAACCAATCAGCCCACTCCACCATTACTACTCTAGAAACTGATGAAATTCGTACATGCAACTCATTGTCTAAGTCTCTCATTGTATGCATCAAGAATGCATCATTCACCCACCTGTAATGATGTGCTAACTCTGAAAACTCCAACTATGGGTAATGATGATATACGTGTGTAATACCCAGAGTTCCTACAATATTCAAACCTCTAAATTTACCTTGATAGGCCATTAGGTAGACAAAGTATGAAATCATGTGAAACTCGTGGATTTTGAAATATTTTGTCATTTGATGGTGAAGACTATCGCTGATCAAAATTGGCTAGTCATAGAGCTCTATTTTATTGATGATGTGAGAGATGATATAAAACATCCAAGGCTAGAATTTAGTGGCTTCTGCTTGACTTGTGACTCAGTTGAGCATAGTAATCATTATTATAAACTCCTTGAATTCTCCACACCCGACATTCTTTGGAAAATTGTTGTGTTTCTCCTTCAACCATCTTTGTGCAATTTTCTTTTGGTTTTTTTCCTTGTGCATGTGCCACACCTTTTCACACTCTTCAATGGAGATGACTAAATTTTTTTACCAAGGTGGAATTGAAAAGCATTTTTCTACATCATCTGATTTAAGGATGCAAACAACTAGCCCATTTGTTGCTTGGATTTCTCGTGTTGCAGGATTGTGATGCTTGACACAAGAAATTACAAACTCAAGGCTCTGCACCGAGATAGGAATTGAAGTTACTGCAAGCAACCTGAAGTGACTAAGATGTCTAATTGCAACATTTCCTACTTCTTCCAAAGCACGCAAATCGAACACTATATTTATATGATGTAAACCATTTTCAAAAGTTTTGATATAATCATGATACAACGTTGGATTGGTTCTGAATTTCATGGGAGAGAACTGCATGCTAAAAAACTCAAATTTTGACTATAAACTCGACTAGGTTCAAAAACTTTTTTACACAAACTACTGAAAATAGAATGTTGATTTCTCTTGAAAAGCAGTTTTCCAAAAAGAAAGTTGGGACCTGGGTTTTGTTGAGAATCACGTTTCAAAGGGACCCAGATTGTCTGATTTTGAAAATGTTGATGGTTGACTAAAAAAAGCAAAAACCCTAAAATTTTAGGATTTTCTCAGAAAAAGCTGAGAGCTGGGTATTGTGTAGAATCATGTTTCAGAGAGAACCAGTTGAACATATTTTGGAAAAACTAAGGGTTTCCTGAAAAATCATGGAAAAAGCAAGTTCTTGAAAAATAGAAAATTTTCCAAAGTTGTAGAGAATCAAAAACCAAGTTGGCCCAAATTGATGGAAATTGAGAAAGATGATCCCCTTCTTCTGAAAATTTGAAGCATGAAAAAGTGAGCCTCTGAGCAACCTGGTCTAGAAAATATGAAGAACAATGAAAAAGCACCACGTTTTAGCCTTCAAATCTTGATATGAATAAAATTATATGTTTCCTTCTCTCTTGTTGTGGACATCACCTGCAAAATATGTAAATAACAAATGCCAAAGCCTCCTTAAATAGGTTTTGAGGATAAAAAATGCGTTATTCTCTAGCTTTAAATCTTTGAAGCCAATCCTAAGCTAGGTTCATTGAATGTGGACACTACTTCGAATGTTGAATGATGAAATTCAAAAAATTTACTAAGGCATTTATTCTTGGACGCCCCTCTTGGAAAAATTAGCCATTTTTCTTGAAATTTCCAAATTTTGCTTGATTTTGACCTTAATTTGATCCTCAATTTTGGGCACTCAGTGAATCTTGTGAACTGGTTGATTATCTCGTTGTGGAGCCTGATTGAATCTGAGATGATTGTGATGCAGGAGCATCCAGTGGTGTAAGGGCAATCTTGCATCACCCAAAAATAGTTAAATTTCAAGTTTCTCAGTTTTTAGATGTTTTTACATTTTTAGATACCCTTTTAGTCATAATAAAATTCCCAATTTATGGTTTTTATTTTCTATTCCTGGGTTGAAAGATATTGCAGTTTTAGTTTCTCATATTTGCACCTGAAAATCTTCTGAGTTAGATTTGAGGCACTTAGAGTTCCCAGAACGGTCCCGAAACTTGCCGAAATCGGTATAGTGGATTTTGAGCATGTTATTGACTTCGAGTCCTTTCCAACGGTTTAAACGGTTCGCAAATCAAAGTCCCAGATCAAAAGTTATGGCCCTGGGAAGTTGGCGCACTTTCTAGAAGATACAATTGCAAATGTTCTTTTGAAATTTGAACTTCAAGTTGTAATTTTTTGGCGCCAAACCGCCTAAACTCAAATTTTAATATTGTTTTGGCTCCAAACTAAAGAGGAGCTCTATTTATGGGCGGGTTTCTAATTTTTGGGTAACTTTTTAGGACAAGCTCGCGATATTAAGAAAGGGTGATTCTCAGTTTCTGAACTTGCATGTGTTGTAGAACTTGGGGATTTGAGATCCTTTGCATGTAATAAGCTCCATTTTCTGAATAATAAAATTATTCTCTTGTTTGTGGGTTATTTTCTAAGTCTCGGGCTGCGCCCTCATCAAGAATTAGTATCGAGGCGG